>JAKSZP010015898.1:0-175191 GCA_022478985.1 Massospora cicadina | reverse complement strand
GAATTTTTCCTCAAACTGTGCATGATTGATGTTGCTTGGTGACTCAGTTGAGTTGCTGTGAAAATTTTCAACCTGAGCATATTGTTCTGACTGGTTGTTTCAGTGTATAACCAAAATGTCCTCTTGAATTTGTCCAGGGTCAATGGATGATTCCGCGTGCACTGCCGCCTTGGCCGCTTCCCACTTGCAGGCTTTTTGTGCTGCTTTGCATTGTTTATATGTAACTGGGTCCACAATGGAGTAAAGTCCATCTTCACCCCAGCGGAATGGGTGGTGGCCGTCAGTCATTTTGGCGAAGTTTTTGTTACTTTTGTCCATGACTTCCTCACAGTAGTCTGCTTCCATTAAGCCCTCCTTCATGGGGCATGAGTGTTCCTTATGTCCCAATGAACCGCAGTGGTTGCATATAGGTGGTGCGCGTTCTGGTGTAACTCAGAATGCGGATGACTGTCCCCCATCTGCAAAGTGAAACTCTGCTGTGCAGGGGATTATTGATAAGTCATCTTCCACTTCAGGTAACAGGTTGATCATGGCGCTAGCTTTGCCTGTGCACAGAGTTGGCATTAGGCGAAATCGTTGTAATTTGAGTCGCATAATTTCTCCATAGGCTATGAGCCCTTTGCGGAGCTCATCCTCAATTGCCTTATGAGGAAGGTTGGTAGGGAGCAAGTCAAAGGAAATGAACTAAGTTTTCACTTTGTTCCATCTGGTGCGCGTGGTGTACACTATTTTTTTGCCCTCAGGAAGGGCAATTTTGATGCAGACTTTTGCTGCAGCATCCGTTTCTTCAGCTGTTTTGAAACCAATATTGATCCAGCCACGGCCCATGTTGTTGGTGGTGACATGTACCACGTGGGGGAAAAGGGAGGGCTGTGCCTCTCATGTTTTCTCCCACAGGGTCAGAGACTCATCCTCAAGGAAGAGTTGGAGCCCGTGTTCCACCTTTGAAAGGGGTTGGTTACATTGGATGTACATGTATTGATCTTGTTTTATAGCAAATACCATAAACCTGGACAGTGTCTGAGTTTGTGGCTTTTTGGCGGCTTGGGTTTCTAGTCCCCCTCCAGGGCGTTTCTTGCCCTTGGGTGCACCATTTTGCGCACCTCTTGATGCAACGCTCGCCCAGGTTGTATTAATTTATTATTAAAATCGCCCATCTCTCCCGTGTGATTATCAAAAATTGCTGTTTGAATCAAATTGTAGTAACTAAAGTGATTGTTACAGGAAAGAAAAGCCTTTCTCACTTAATATTACCCTAAAGGAATTAAATAGTTCAACTGTTTGAGTCTTATAAAGCCCTACTGTACTGCAACAGAAATGGTATCCCCTTCTATAGCCTTAATTACATAAAAAAGATGTCAGAAAATTAAGTAATATCAAATTAAGCCCTATTGTTTATCTTTGAGAAGCCTCATACATAATCATTGGCATCAACCACAGTAACTAAGAGGAAGTTGTCAAGTCTAGGGCATCAAGTTGATGGCCCTTCTGAACCCAAAACACTTCAGATCAATGCGGGTAAGGCCAAGATTGACCAGGCTAGTACCAAGAGTTTACATGTGAGAGCGCTAGCATATGACAAATGTTTTTCCTAAGTATTACAAGTTCATATATCAAAAGGTATGATTTAATTTGTTTTATTTCGAAAACGAGGCTTTGGACACTATATTTAAGAAAAGTGACTATAACTCTTCTGCTCCCAGCGTGGTAGTGCATGGTGCACAAGGCCATCGCCAGAAAACTAGTTGTTAGTAGTAAAGTTACTAAAACCCTGCAGAGGGTGCTTGAGCTGTAATAACTGAAGTCAAGTATGGTTATCATTAGAGGGAAGAACCAAACTTGAACCACACGGTGCTTAGGGTAGGAGTGTATAGGCGACCCAGGTTGAAGGGGACCTGGGTGGCCCAGTGGTGCATGGGCGGAGAGACTCACAGTTTTTAATATTAATTGGTTAAAGTTGCGCAAGACCTCCTTGAAGAGGTCCCTGCGCAGGTTTGTCCACGATAACATATATAAAAAAAGTTTTATTAATGAAGGGTTTTATTTTAGAGGGAAGTTGACCAATGAGAATTTTGGTCTTGAGGAAAAGGAATTTAGGGAATTCAAGGAAACAATAACTCAATGGAAGCAGGTCTAAGCTGAGATACACCATTAAGTGCATGCTTCCATTGGGCAGTAACTATATTTGGTAATTGACTAAAATCAGGTTATTAATTGTAGGAGAGGTCAACCCAAACTAGAAATTTTGAGAACCAAAAGGGTTCTGAGACCCTGTTCACTGAGAAACCAAAGCGAACCATTTTCATTAATCGCAAAGCTAGTTTGTTTTAACGCACCTGCTGTTAGACAGGGCTGAACTTCTCTTGCATACCTAGGACCAACCTGAGGATACCTCGCCTTAACAAGAGTTGATCTAAGGTATGCTTGTGGTCAGGGAGGCATGCCAACTTAATCTTCTGGCCTCCTGACATGCATCTTTGTCCTTAACGTTTGTCCCCATTATAATGTCATCTTTAAGCCAAGACACTATATGAAGTGTTATATTACCAAATCAGTTAATATTTTCCTCCAATCTTAGACTCAAGTTTAAGCATATTCATATATAAAACTACCATTGATAGTAGTATTATTTCATTATATAGATGGCTTAACGCCAGATTAAAATGACTTTAAGATCATCCCTCCAATCTCTCTTAAGTTTTTAAGTGACCATTAACTCTGTTATCAGAGCTTCTATCTAATAGAAATACTAAAAAACTATCTGATGCTTTTATGGAAAATCCTTACTAGTAGACTTCCTCAAGTAGTTAATCAAAAACTTGGTCATTTTATATTCCTGATTGTAAATGCAAATCCAATTCCACCATTGGTAGACTCTGGACCACATCTGATTGTAACACAGCAAGGTGTAGGCTAGGACCATTGGTGTGTTTAAATTAATCCTCAAAGTTTAACCAGCTTATCATATTTTTGGTCTAAATGGATTTTTTCTATTTATAAAAATTTATATTATGGCCCTATATTTGTGTGCACCTTCCATTGTGTTTTGCTCTTACAAAATTATATTGATAGTTTCCTAAGGATTTGGAATTAGTGTTATCCATTAACTCTTTGGGATATGGGGAGTTACATACACTCTCCTAACATAAGATGAATAACCTTTCTATTTTACATGCATAAAAATCTCCATATAGGACTATTCTTGAGAATTGACTGAATAAATTGCTCATTTTTCAAGCTCACTGTGCTCCTTACTACATTTTTCTCAATTTTTGGTTATTTTCAGATGAGCAAACTCTTTGCTACATCCAATTGGTGAGGTTCTAACATAATCAGGTACAAGGTTATTTAAGTCTAATTGCAACCCAGTTGCTTTTACTGAAAAACCAACTTCAGAATTTTTTGAAGTAAACAGGAGTTATCACCTGTTTAGTTTGATGCTTCTATCAGTGTTTTTTAAGCAGCCCTCATCCACCTCACAAATTTGCTGACTTACTATGTCAACATCACCCATTGCAGCTGACTGAGTTTATAGTTTTTAACATAAAAACACAATATTGGAACTTTATTGTAGGTTTAGAACGCCTTATGAAAGCTCATCAACCAGATTTATCTTCCTTCCAAACCTTTCAGAAATTCTTCGCCTTTTATCAGGTGGGCCACCCAATGCAGAGTAGTGTGTGGTAAACGTACAAACTGCACTGGTAACAATTCCTCCTTGGAACTCCTATAATATTCTTCATTCACACAACCTCATTCCTCTGCTAAGGTCTAATCCGCTGAATATTGTATAGAAAAATCTAAATTATAATCAATGTCTTACCAACCTGGTATAGTAAAATTTTACTCCAGGAATGATTACCAAAAATTTCAATAGATTAGGAAAAAAATAAATTTTAATATCATTTTGCCAAAAAATTTTTGGTTGATCTCTTAGCCACAGTGCAGCAATGTCCTGATTTTGGGAGCACAATTAACAGAGAAAACAATGAGTACAATGAGTACAATGAATACAATAGAAATTTACTATAATTATGTATAGGGAAAGGCATATAATGAATTGCAAAAGCTGTGTGATGGTTCAGAAATTTGTGGGGGGATTCAAAAAGGGATGATAGCAGCCCATATTACTGCTCAGATGTTCAAATTCATTTTAATTTTACCCAAGGTAATGAAAGGAGCAAAAATATAGGTATCCTAATTTGAGTAAACATTAACAACAACACTTCACCCTTCCTGAATTAACTCAATTTTTAATAAACTTCTTGAGAAGGTTGAATTAAGTAGTAGGATCATAAAAACTTTTCATGAATCCTTCTAATAATACCATTGGAAACTATTTGAGGGCATAGATTGAAGAACAAATGCTCTAAGGTTATATATGGTCCTTTCCAAAGCGTTAGCTTATGTGAACAATAAAAGCGTATGTACAATAGTATGATACATGATCTTCTTTTTAACTTGTCTAAGGTTCCTCATTTAATATAATTCTGGGTTTTCTGATTGAACTTTTGAGTCAAGGCAGTCCTATTAGTTTCAGTTTGACTTTTAATTAATGTCCTAAGCAAATTTAAATACTCTTTAGGTTGGATCCTACCCTCACTTCTAAAGTTGAGTGCAACAATGAAGGCAAGGAAGGCTAAAAACTTTAGAGAATTTGAAGGCTGAGAATACAGTATCACTATTATAACCAATGTTATGAGCAAATATTGGTGGCAAACTTAAGGTCCACTAGGATGGGGAAGAGGCAGAAAACTTTCTGAGAATTTTCTCTAATGGGTAATTGAACCTTTCAACAGTCCTATTAGTCTCAAGAGGATAAAGGGAAGCTAAGACCCTTCTAATGCACATGAGTTTATTTAATTTAAATTATCCTAGAAGTAAGATCAGTGACGTTTTCTGTTAAGACAAACTGAAAGTACTTAGCCTATGTATAATGTGTTCCATGATACTATAAAAGATTAATGGGTTGAAATAGCGAATAATTTATATGTGACCCACTTATTCATGTTGCCAATGGCCATAATAACGTATTGTTGATTGAAGTTAATGACTGACAAAGGTCCAATAACATCAATCAAGTAGTATGTCAAGACCAGTAGGCCTTGATTAATTGATAGGTGGCAGTGACCTTGGGAAATGTTGTGATTGACATTTTTGACACTTTATCATAGATGTCCTAGATATCAAATCTCACGGACACCCAGTGGTATATTTGTTGTATTTAGCTTAAATGTTTTTGTACTGCCTGATATGGACAACAACTCAGAAAGCTTGAATAACAGTTATCAGCTGTTTTAATGAGGATGGGTAAAAGCGCCTTTGACCTTCACTTCCAGGTTTATAGAGTATCCCATTTCACATTTTCGTGTTTTTTAATAATTGGTTTAAATGCGCCTAAGATTAATCACTCATTATTGTACACGTGAGTCTTCATTTTTTCAAAAAAATTGTCTGCATAAGGGACAATGCGAAACAAAAGGCAATTTGGAAAGTTTTTTTGGAACTTTGACGAGATGAACTTTATTAGTGTACTATTTTGTATTGTAATACTGGAACACTAATGCCAAATTTGGATAACCATACTTTAGGCTCTTTTAGATTGTAAAGACACCTCAAAGAGGTGAGAATGTTGATGACCTGGAACTTAGTCCTATAAAGGTAAACGCAAAATCCTTGAAGCAAGATAATGGCTAAACAATTATGTTCCTCTACCATATAGTTTATCTCCCAATAAGTGGGGCGTGGATGCAAAAGACTTAATGTTTCTCCTTATGCTTGTCACACTGGGATAGTATTGTTCCAATGGTCGTCAAGGAATCGTTATAGTAAACAATAAGCAGCCAGTCAAATTTAGGATATAGTAGCACTGGTGTTAAGATAATGTTGTTTTTAACTTTTTTAAGGCATCCTTACATCCTGTAGACCACTAAAAACCACCCCACTTCTTACTAAAAGGGACTAGGGCTCAGATAGATGAGCAAATCCTTGTATTAACTGTTGTTAGTATCTTACTATTTCTAGGAACACCTGTACGTCCCATTTGTTATTACTGCTTCTCATCTATTTGGAGGTATCAAGCTTTTGAGGTTGGGGCCTATCCCTTGAGTTTTAACAATGCAACCCAGGTATCATATTTAAATTTTGAAAAGTTGTCCACTTGCTGGGATTATTTTTCAATTAAGACATGACTATCTGCTTAATATTCCTCCAAGTGAGATAGATGTTGATTTATTCAAGATATACTAAATGCAGCTTAATTTAAGATTTAGAATTAGCGTTCATGGCTTTAAAAGGTGGTGGTTCTATTCCACAAACCTTGAGGCATGCGTGTCAGATGATATAATCCCTAGTATGAAATAATAGCATATTTTTCCTACTCTTCTCTCATTGGGTCTTAGTGCAGATAAACACTGAAGAGCTCAGATCTGTGAGATACTTGGGACCTAATAATTAATAAAAACATTATCAATGTGTGTAAGGATTATAATTCTTTTTTAGTATTTTTATAGTACTCAATAACCAATCACTACTTGGTTATTTACTTTGTTTTTTTGTCAACAAGCACAGATTTGGCTCAAGGACAGCGAGAAAATATGATCATTACTTGCTATAAATGTTGATTGATATTTTTTTTGTATGACTTCTTTATTGGCTCAGCTATGTTAGATAGGCTGTGAGTGTCTTGGTTGTTCAACCCAGTGTCAATGTGGTGTTTATTTCTTTATATTCACCATTTATTTGAAATTATACAACTATTAGAGTTTTTTAGAATTATAACTAAATTCAAAATAAAAACTTTATGTCACGCATCCTTCCATGTCATGGATCTTGGTGTTTTTTTAATGCATAATAAATTATAATTAATGGCCATAGATATTTTAGCATATTTCTGTAGTAAAAACTAGTCTTTATCCTCATGTTACTCCAATAAGCCCTCCTATTAATCTTGAGACAATTGTACATGCATCTGGAGTGGCTACATGAAAGACAAACTCTTATAGTTCTCAAAAGCATTTTAATCAAAAATTTTCTTTGGGTAATAGTTGGATAAAGTAAACTTTCAGCCCTTTATTCACAGCAAACTCAGAACGATTAAGTTAGCCAAGAGAATGTATATTCTCTTTTGTCCATAGATGATTAAACCAGGAGCACGCAAAGCTCAATACAGGATTTTCCTCATGGAGAATAGACTTCTCCTAAGGGAGGGTAACCCAGTGGTAGAGTAAGGACTCACTACCACTGCCTCCCAAGTTTGATCCTGGTAAATGAACTTTGGGTAGGGGATGATTATGACTGTGTTAGCTTGTGCATCAATGCCCAAACTGAGATACCAGATAGCAAGGTTGTCCATGAAGTTCCTGGCCTATTATACGCCGCACATGAAGATTTTCTGGTTTTTATCCTTTTTTCCCATTTTTTGATTCACCTTGATTGGTGCAGTATTGTCCCCAGGTAGGCCCACCTCAAATAAAATTTTTAAAAATGTAAAATTAACCCAAAGTAGACTTCTCTTAGTAACATATCTGGTAGATTTAGAAAATAGTTAAGTGCATAAAAACTGTTCCACCAGAAACAACTAAAAACTTGTGGATGCTTATAAAGGGATACCTTGATATTTGGACATTATGGAAGGAGTGCCCACCTATGATGGCCTACTTCCTGATAGCAGTTGAGAAATAACACCATCAGTGTAAAATACTTGGATAGTTTATCTCTGTTAGCAAAAGGATTTTTTGAGAGTAATGTAAAAACAATGACTGACTAGTGAAATTGAAAATGTATTTTCATAGCTGAGAACTGCTCCATAAAATTGGGGAAAATGATTCTTTTTAAAATCAATAGTTGCTGACAGCAACATTATGGAATGAGAGCTCACCTGTAGGGAGCCAAACATCAAAGCAAAACACTACAGGCTTCTTCATTAATGGGGCTTCCTTGACCAGACGTTCAAATTGGTGAAAATGGGCCAAATCAAGAGCTATATTTAAATTTTTAGCAAATTAACTTGAGATTAAATTGACTAGAGAATTGCTAATAGCTTTTGCACAAGCTTGACCTTTTATTCGGAAGTATATTGATAAAAGTGCAGTAAAAGAATATTTTTAAAATGCAATTAATGTAAGAACAGAGGTGGTATTAATTTTATTAATTGTGGGCTTTATCTTCTTGCCAACATTCAGAACATGATTTCTCAATGTCTTGAAGGCATTTACATTTTAATTCTTTCAAGGGATAGATAGTCTGAATCATCTGAATCCCCAAGCTGAACTTTTTTGTGAGCTGCATAGCATAAGGTTTAAAAATGAGTAGATGGCCTTCCTACTTAAAACATGTTACATTGGTTTTAATATTAAAAGCACTTGGTATGAGTTTAATATAATTTAGTCGTGTAATGATATAAGATAGATGAATGTTTGACTATAGAATATAATTCCCCTATTATTAACTTTATTTTACATAATCCTTGGCATCCATAGGCGAAGCGTTATATTTTATATCTGGTATTTATTAGCAGATGACTGAATTGTGACTTTTGAACTCACATATCCAGCAAAGTACTTCCAAGATCCCACTGTAATTTACAACGTTTCTGAGTTGAGGACATCTAGCCCCTACTGTATTTTAGGGTTACAAACAAATGATTAGAGCAGTAGTCACTTGGCTCTATGTTGGGTGGGCCAAAGGTGATCTCACATTTCATGTATTCAATCATGACTGGGGTATCTAAGTCATTTACTAAAGCGAGCATCAGATGTTAGTTCAGATTGGGTTAACCCTTGGTAGCATTCTAAAAAGCAATCTTCTTCCAAATCTATCTATGGTCATTGCTTTCAATAGGATCTGGCTTTGTGATGATACAGTCAGCAAACTCATTGGTAGTCTTGTTCTTTTGGAACCAGATTTATAAATTTCAGCCTTATGAGTGGCCATCTTTTCTGAGATGCTAAAGTTTTGTATCACAGTGTTATAAACGTCTGCAAAGCTCAAGTTGTCCTTGAGGAGGTAAGGCATGCTATGGCCCTTAATTGGATGATACAAACAATTTATCATAATAAAGACTCTATACAGATTGTTGGCTTTATGCATTGTCATTTTAAATATATTTAATAAAAATTTTACATTCTTATTTTATTTAAACTTTTGAAGATAACTAAGATATATTGCTGAACAGATTAACCTGACATTACAGGGACAGGGGCAAAAGAGGCAGTTTGGGAAGACATGATATGAAGCCCATGATTACTAGGTTTGTTGAGGCAACTCCAATACTGGGCTGGAGCTCCGGATGAAAGAGATAAGGCTAGTAGTAAAACTGACATGGGGTGTTAGTGCTGTCGTGGGATGAATAATGAACCCAACTTTAGTGATTAGTCTTTGACTAATACAATTTTGTCATAAGCTGGAACTCAAGGGTCACACTGACAGCGTCCTTAAAGCAAACCAGCTTTGATGCGCCATTCCCTGTCATTTGTTCCTCTAGTATTGTTATAACTTCTGTTAAGACTGTTTTAAAGAAGTGAACACACCGCTCAATTGGCATATCAATATTATGAGTTTTTTTTGGCCTTCTGGTCCTTGTCAGCATCATATAGCCTTTATGTAATATGTTAAAGGTCATTAGTAGCATTTGGTACATCTTTAAATCATTATGTAAAGTGAGGCAGGTGTCTTTTTACGTCTTAATATACTGACACATTGAGATTTTTTTGGTGCTGAAGAAGATTCAATTTTACAATAAGGAGCTAGTAGCTTTGGCAGTACTTCAAATGTGTTGCGCCGCAATTTGCATTTCTGCTGGGAGTACCAGCTGAGTTTTTATACAGACTTGGCTTGGTGTGCCTCATCTTGTGTATGCTGATAGCGCTTTAAACCTTTAATTGGAACTAGTTTTACTCCTTGGGCCACTCAGTGGTAACGCCTCTCTTGTTTATTTGATGGATAATCTTAGTCACATTGCGGCTAATATAGACTATAAGTTTGACCAGCTATTATAAAAGTTTTGCTGCTAATTTCATAATCAAAATTAGCTGCTTAGCTAAATCCTGAAATTGTTCTCCAGGTGCTATGTAAGGACCACAGGGCATCTACATTTCGTTGAGGTTAATTAAATATTTCCATGATTTTTGCATTGTGTTAGACAAAAGTCATCTGGGAGCTGCGCATAGATGGTTGTTGTTAGCTTGTAATGTAATAGCCTAAGGTTTTTGGCATTGCTGATGAGGGTAATAGCTACTAGGATTCATACACAATATCGCTCATAATCTTAGAACAGCTGTTATTGGTTATGCTAACGATAGAATGAAGAGATTATACAGCTAATGTTTACATGAAAAAGAATTTGATCACACATTAGCATTTGTTCAATTATCCTGATCTGTTTGCTGATGAAGGAGTAGGAATATAATAGTTCAAATTGAGATTATACTTCCATCCTAATCCAGCTTGTGTTAATTGAGAAGGAATGATAAAGTTGACATAGACTACATTTATTGGTTATTTCTTATACTCTCTTCTTATGAGTTGGATTCAATATAAGATTAAATTGTTTCTTGAATTAATAGGAATAGATGTGCACCCCCTGTAGTGAGAACCACAATGTAGCGCATTAAATACACACTACAGCACAGGTAACAATTCCTCCTTGAAACTTCTCCAATATTATTTGATTTGCACAACCCATGTCCAATGAAAGAGTCTAATCTGCTAAATATCATATAAATAGGCTACATAATAATCAATTTTATACTATTCCTGGTATAGTAAAAATTACATTTTTAACCTCAACGCACTGGTAAGATAACACAAGCATTAGGTTTGTGTTCAGTATAAAGCAAAGCATATAACAGTGGGCAATACGTGCACCACTTTTTTTAAAAATTCTTTGCACCGCGCCAGAGTTTGACCTGCACACAGGTGCAAAGGCCAGATCACTCCGTTGGGGATATGCCAGCTGAAGTGGCAATCGAATTTCAAAATTATTACTCCAAATTATATTAATTTAATCCAATTCCACCGGCTGAAGTGGACAATTTTGTCAAAAGTGCACATATCTGCACCATTTACCATTTCCTGGAGTTAGTGAATTTGATTACTTAGGATGAACTCTGGTCCACTGTTCACAGTGCACAGTACTAAAATGCCCAGGTCCAGATAGGATCCCTTATGAGTTCTATAAGAATTATTCAAAGATTTTTCCTCCTTGCTGCTTGCCTCTATGAACCAATGCCTTCTGGAACTGCGCCTCCTACATGGAGGATAAGAGTCCTTCACAATAATATTGTACAAGGAAGGGATAAGCTGGACTTGGCCAACGGGCGCCCCATTTCACTAACTAACACAGACACAAAATAGTTTTACTAAAATTATGGCTAACCATCTTGGGGTTGTTGCCTTTGCTCTCATTTCCCCTGAACAATTTGGTTTCATCCCCAAAAGGTCAATTTGGGACAATATACACACCGTAGCCAATGTCTGTCAATCCAAGGCTTCTGGAGCACTTTTGTGTTTTTAGACCAGCAGAAGGCCTATGATAAAGTCAACTGGGATTACATCAGAGCCTGCCTCCACAAGTTCCACCTCCTCTTTTGTTTCATTAATTGGGTGATGTTTCTCACAGAATCTGCCACAATGGCTGTGCGTGACCCTGGCTTCCTCACGGATATAGTCCGCCCTCAAAGGGGTCTTCATCAAGGGGACCCTCTTAGCCCACTCTTGTACAACTTCAGCCTTGACCCACTTCTTTAAAATATGAATGCCCGTCAAACTAGTGTCCATGTGCAAGGCCAAGCACCAGTCAAGATGTTGGCTTTGCTGATGATTGTGTGGTTGTGGTGTCTAACAATCATGATGCACGCGCGCTTGAAGATAATATCCAGGTTTACTCCAGGGTAAGTAATGCTGCACTTAACGCCTCCAAAAAAGAAATTGTTCTCCTTGGTCGGTATCAAGCCCACTGGGCCCCAGCGCCCCGTTTTCTACCTGCCTCATCAACTTGCTCATGGGAACGCTTGCCTTGCCAACCCCACACCGCCCCGCTTGTGCTCCCCTTTGTGCCAAGTCCCACCGTTGACCCTGTCCGCCATTTGAAAGTGTGGCTGGAGGTGGGAGGGTATGCTTCAATGGTGATGGAAAACCATATCCTAGATAACGTTATAAAAAGCATAGCTCCTCAAAGCCCGCCAGAACTCACTTACAGGCAGGGTAGTGCTAGCAACTCTACGCTCCTTTCTAAAGTTTGGTTTGGGGCCCACGCCATCGCTTTTCCACCTTTTTTCTTCAAGTCATTATACGCCCTTCTGCAAGGGTGGCTTTGGTTAGGCCGCCCACCGCCGGTGCGCCTGGATGTTATGTTTGGCCCTTGCCAAAGTGGTGGTGTGGGACTGCTCAACTTTGAGGCCCATGCTGCCAAAATCCTTGGCACCTGGACCACCGCTGTCACCAGCCCTATGATCTCAGCCCATCTCTGGTTCTGCGCGGCCCGCTTCAACTTCTCCCACGCCCTGGGCCTCAGTAATCCTACCCAACCCCACTCTCTGTTAAAATATCTCGCCTCACATACTTCTGCTGCAGGCCCACGTGGGACGTCGCCCCACTTCTTAAGGATCCTCCTCTCCATGTGGAGTGCTGAGTGGAAAATTTGCATCTGTGGGCACACCACCCAGAGAGGGCGCCCTTCTCCTTGGTTCACCCAGGAAGTACAAGGTCTACCCATTATGAACGGAGTGATACCCATGAGGTCCCCAACCATAGCCAGGGTGGACTACCTGGACATGGTGGACATCCCCTACTCCCTAGATACCCAGAAGGCCATCTTGAAGTACGCCCACCACCCTCTTTTCAGCCGCATATTCATTCCCATATGTGGTGCTGCTTGAGATGGGTATAACGGACTGCAAAGCGCTCTAATGCTTTGCACTCATCTTGTGTCATGTGTGGCCAGTACAGAACTTTGGTTCACCGCCTGGAAGAGTGCCCTCCATCAAAAGCGATATGGCGTGAGGTACAAGTCTATTTTTCCAGGATCAGGTACAGCCCTTCAGCCTTTCTCAGGACATGTTTGCTTTATCCATGGTTTTCCCTCTACCACCTTCCCTCCATGCCTTAGTAGTTGCAATTGCTATGTGGACTATCCATATAATTGTCTTAGATGCTATCTCAGGCTCCACTCCCACCCTCCAGGAATCTCTACACCAGTTCCAATTGCACCTTGTGGACCACTTTCAAGCTTGGATGTTTGGGTACTTCCCACCCCATTGCCGCCAAATGGTCTCATCCTGGTTCCCAGTTTGGTTCATCATTTCAGACCCCTTCCTACATATGTTCTCAATTGTGGCGCAAGCCCCTGCACACGTAACCCACCTTCCTTCTCTTGGCATTCCCGCTGGCAACAGGAGATAGAGTCTGCTTCTCTGGGGTGCCCTCCTCTCACTGAAGTTCATTTCCTTGTTTTGTGTCTTATTAAAAGTGTCCATCCCCTGGTTAGCCTTCCCCAAGTAAAATTTAAAAAGTTAAAAATTTCATTTTATAAACAACTTTCCAAATGGTGATTAAATCTGGGCAAAAGGTGATCCTTTAGTAAACTACATACTTTATTCAAAAAATTTCTGGACTAACGCTATCAAGGACATAATTTTCTCAGATAAAAAATTATATTATTTATTATTCAATATATATCCCTTTCCTCTCTATACAGATTTTTGATTGTGCATAAGATAGTTGAAAGTCATGCGCATAGTCCTCCTTTTAAATAATGTTTAAGACAGCTGTCACATTCTTATGAATTATCTATACATCATCAAAAAGCTTCCCCTTCAATGCCACCTTCAGCTTAGGGCAGAAAGAAGTCAGCCTGAGCCAAATTAGGTGAGTAAGGATGATGGTTAATCATTGTGACTAATTTATATGAGAAATTGTGAGACAATCAATGATGAATGGGCTGGAGCAATGCCATGCAGAAGAAGCCACTCCCCTGATTGGTACATTTATGACTAAACTTGCAAATTCTTTTCATAAAGCAATAAAGTACCACCTTGTAAAATGTTACAGTTACAGTATGGCAGGATGATAATTATTCTTTGTTAATCAGTCCCTTTAAATCAAGAAATGTGATCAGCATTGTTTTAACTTATGATTTTGTGGCCCTGCCTATCATGGGTCTGCCATCTCATGGGTCGCACCATTCAGCTGTTTGACGTTTGGTAGATGGATTATACTGGAAACACCACAATTCATCGCCTGTGAAAATTTTCTGTAAGAAAGTTGGGTTGTTATCAGCACATTCAATGAGACTTCATGATGCTTTCATACATTATTCCTTTTGTCCGCTGTTAACGAGTGTGGAACAGACCTGGAACACAATTTACAATTTCCAAGTACAACATGCATGATATTATAAATTCTATCCACACAGATGCCATTCAACTGGTAAAATCTGGATGCCAAGATGACATTTTATTATATTTTTTGTGGTGTTGTTGGTATAAGCCAGAACGGTCACAAAGGGTCATTTACACTGAGCAATGGACGAACAATATTGTGATTGTCTGTCCTTGAGAAAAACTTAAAGAATTAAATAAAAATATGAAGCAATTCGCTTCATCCTCGCCACTTTATTTATTTTAATATTAATAGCAGATTCTTCCTGCTCTGCTTCCTAGTAACTACTATTAATATCCTCCTTAAATCTTCTCATCTTGCTTATATCAGTGACTTTGGTCATTAACAATCCTTTTGCTTAGGCTATTCTTTTCCGCTGTATCCTCATTGATTCATCCTCATAACTGTGAGGTCCTGGCAGGGTCTAGCATTCTTAGTTTACTATCGCCTTAGTTTGAGGCAATCTACTAAATATGTTTTAATCAAAACCTTATCGCCTTATTTGGAAGCAATCCAATAACTACCCGTCTTGGGCTCAGTATTACATTATTGCAAGGTGCTCAAAAATCTGTACATCATCAAATTATGGTTGACGGATTTTAGCAAATTTGCCCCAGCTAATTAGGCCTTATCATCCAGTCATATCAGAATCTCAGCACGGTCAATGGATAGTGAAGCACAGACACATTTGACATTCTTGTCAGCCACGATTGTGGATGGCACCCATCAATTGTATCATCTTATAGAGACTCATGACCATTTTTAAAACGTGCATACCACTTGAGAACCTTATTATGACTTAAATAATCTTTTCCATATGCAAGTTGCATTACTAAAAACGTTTTAGTCAAAATTTTTCCAAATTTAAAACAAATTTAATTGCAGCTCTTTTTCTTCATCTCATAAATTATGACAATAAGGAAAAGTAGATAAACTTACCAGTGCCACTGTTTAATAAATAATGAGTACTCAACAATGTAATTGTCACAGGAAGTGGTTGAAGGTTTATACTGTGACAAAACAGTTCCACCGTTTCTCCCAAATTGAATCAGAATTCAGATCATGAATCCCAAGTTGAAATTCCTGTGGGAATTTCCAGCTGAGGTAGACTCAGTGCCAGGGTTGTGCCCTCACCAAGATATACTTTAGGCTCAAAAGTATTTAAAGTATGACTGGGAGAGGTCACCTTGAAGTGAAACTTTTGAAGGTGATCCCACGACATTCTGAATCTCAGTTTAGAATTTTGCAGCTTTCTTGGCCATTTAGACCTCATGCCTTACCTGAATGTCATAGCGCAACAAGGTTTTGTCAAAAAATTAAAACCTTGAGCTTTTAGGGCATTGACACTCCCTGGTTGCTCTGTCTTTTTCTTTTTGCGCTCATGATTCCAGAAAAATGCCAGGAATTATCTCACTTAATTTTTTTTATATGAACTAAAAATTGTTACTTTGGGATTTTGCATCCTCACTTACCTGTCATTCATTTTTCACTTCTGAAATTTCCATAAATTTTCAAGGGTTAAAGATGGGTTGGTATTATCCAACCCTAACAGCTTACCTCATTAATTTAACTTAGCAGTTGGACCTGTTACAGCATCTAATTTACTCCACTGAATAATAGGCATCAGGCTAATGGAAACGGGTGATTCCATTCATTACAGTTACATAGACTTTCAGTTAAAACACATAGGTAATTCTAACTGTATATTTATAGCAGTATTAGTCCTGAGACTTTTTAAAATGAACTATGTATCTTAAGAAAATTATTTATGTTGATCTCCTAGCCACAGAACAGCGATGTCCTTATTTTAGAAACACAATCAACAAGGAGTACAAAGGTTACAATGAGTACAGTAGGCACAATGGTACACATTAAAAGGAAAATAAGTTAAAAAAGAGATAATTTATTAACAAAACTGAAATGGTTGGCGGTTTAAAGTTGGGATGGATAGTAGCTGAGATCTATAACAAAAACATTAGTGTTTATTATAATTATGCCAAGGTAATGAAATGATCAAAATATATTTTTTATTAAAAATGTGTCAGCTTTTTGATGATATGCGGCATGTTTCTATAAATTTTGTGGAGAGGTCCAGGATTTCCCTCTGTTTGATGTCATGAAAGCATCATTTACCATTTAAAGCCTTCCAAAATATAGTAAAAATTAAAAGTGGTTTCTGGACTTCTTATGAATTCCCTCACCATAACCAAATATGTGTTTGATAACTTATACACTGATGTTTCACTATTGAGGACCTCTATATAAGTAATCCTGGAAAAAGTACTTCTTGCAATGGTCTAGGCATTAAATGACTGCCCCATTGCCTTAATTGTCCCTATTGCAGTTGGGGCTCAACAGGCGGCTTCCAAAGGAAAAGACCTTTAGAATGACAATATGACTAACAAGATCAAATAATATATGTTTAATTGTATCAGAGGAATATAGTGACAATGTATTTCAGTAAATAATTTAAAATTTAATTGAGGCACGCCAACCAGGGATGGACATTGCCAAGCACTACCAAAAGAAAATGCATACCAAAAGTCAAAATGACACGACTGAGGCCCTGCAAACGACTTAAAAAAACCATGAGCTAAACAACAACCAAGTCAGAAGCAAGAACTGCTAACCAACCATGGCGGAGGGAGAGGGGGACCAGGAGGCTGAGCTAGCTCATCTAGGTCTGATAGGCAGTGGCACAAAGCAGAGAGCAAGGGCATAGGCGCATCATGGGAGTGGGGTTCCAGTGAGGGGAGTGGGGCTGGCCAAGGGATACCTTTTTCAAGGCAGTTAAAAAGAAAAGTGGCAAGGGACCTCTCACATCTAAGGCGGATATTGCGCAAGGTAGAACCTACTTCTTTAACTTTGGGGGTGAGGCGGGTCCTCATGTTAAACTTAGCTTGTTGCGCCAAAGCTTTAAGATTGTTGTTGGCAAGGTGGAAAGGGCGGAGGACTTCTCATTTTTGTGGGAGGGTCAGCGCGGGGTCCATGGGAGGGGGGACAGTGCCTTTTGTTAAAACCTCGACGGTCAAACTTGCAGCATTTTAAAGCGATATATCAGTTGGGGAGACAAATATCTCTCTCAATAACTGATGGTCAGATCGGAATATGGGGGCACCTGGGCGAGGTGCATAGTAGTGAGGGGGGAACTGGGCTGCATAGTTGGCACTGATAAACTCTTCAAAGCAAGGAGGGCTGACCAATTCAGATACAGGCTCACCTGATTCATTGACTTTGTCCAATAATTGCAGGGATTTTGGTTTACAATAATTAAATTGGGAGAATGTATTGGCACGGGGAGCGTGGCTTGGGATAAAGCAAATGTGGCTTAGAATTAACTGGAGTCCAGTTGGACCCCTGATTGGTTGGTTGAGGAGAAGTGGCTTGAGGACACTGCTCTGATTGGCTGGGGTAGGCCCAGCTGCAGATTCTGGCTTTTTGATAGGAGGGGGGAGGAAATCGCCCCAGGGGAAGAAAGTAACTGGGTCGGTGATTGGGTCATCATGCAAAGAGTCAGGTGCATTGCCACAGCTCAGGAGGTGGAGGGGCAGCGCCATTTCAAATGGTCTAGTTCGAGACAAGTAGAGCAGATGGTGCACCCTCCATCCACGCGGGCCTAGAAAGGATGGTCTGGGGTGGAGGGAATGATGGTGCGAGGGGGAATAGAGAGGGCAACCTCCAGGGAAGTGGGATGTATGGTTGTGAAGGCCCAAGGGCCTGCAAGGCAAGCGGCTCCCATGGGAACCACAAATTGGAGGATGGGATCAAAACCGTATGCCAACAAACCAGTCAACAGTTCATTGTATAAAATATCAGAGAGTAGGTGGGTAGGGAGGCCCACGAACTGAACCACTAGAGTGGTATCAATGGGCAACCAGGTTCAAGTTGTAGGGATGGGTACACCCTGGAACACCAGGGGAATGGTGGCTGCAACTACCACATTGGCTTCACACAAGAAGCCAAGGTCAAAATACCCCTTGAAGTGGCGGAAGTTGATGAAGCCAGCATGACTCAAAAGATCTTGGGCAAGTTTGATGATAGGTCGGTCATAATATGGGAACATGCCATATTTGACCCAGAGGCTGAAACGCATGATGCTCCAAGGGAGTACGAAGGGGCAACAGGGCATCGCCTGAGTGTGGGCGAGGTGTAAAGCTAGGTCTTTAGGTGGGACAAAGCAACTTGTCGAGTTGGGGGGCTAGAAGAACCAGCTCATGCGCATTTTGGCAGAGGCCAAAAAGCATTAAGAGGAGCGCCCCCTGCCCCACAAGGGGGCAGCAGGCATTGAGCTCATTGACATAGGGGACCAGAGAGGGTCAATGATGAGTGGAGTTGTGTTTTTTAAATTAATCAATCAGGATTTGACCAAAAAGTGGGCGAATTGGTATTTCAGTAAATAGAAATCTGAAAAGATAATATTTCATGAAATTTATTAAGAACCTCTTTCCACTCAGCATAACTTTCTGAGCAATTTATACAGATATAAAAGTAAAACTTAATGCCCACCATAGTTTTGCTCCAATGTTCTCAGATTCCCCACCGGCTGCCCCAGTGATGGGCAGCGGCAAAATCCCCCTGCCACTTTACCCTCTGACAGGAAAATGCGCTTGGACTGGCTCACCCAGTCACCAAATCCCTGGGACAATTTATTCCTACCAAGGATCTCAACGCCCACTTTGCTCATACACAAGCGGTACCACGCTGCCCCCTAGTGTTCCCCTGGAGCAACATGTACTATGGCCTAAGGGTCAAATATGAGAAATTCTTTCCATACAATACCAAGCCATTATCAAAATGGCTCAGGCGGTGAAGCATCCCACCTGTTTTATTGACTTCTGCCCCTATAAGGGGTATTTCAATCTTGGCTTCACCTGTGAAGCTGATGCCACCACTGCAGCAACGGTGCCCCTGGTCTTCCAGGATACTCCTCTCCCAACAACTTGGACCCAGCTCACAGAGGACACCACTTTTGGTGGCTCAGTTCACTGGTTTTCCTACCCACCTTCCCCCTGAGGTGCTCCACCAGGAGCTGATGGAAGGTTTGGCAGCCTATGGCTCCAACCTCATCCTGCAAATTGTGGTCCCAAATAGGGCCACACGCTTTTTTGGGCCTTGGGCGTGTACCATGATCAGCCCCAAAATGAACAAAATTTCCCCATTGATTCCCCCTCGCACTGCTATCCCCTCTGCTCCAACCATCCGTTCTGGGCCCATGTCAAGGGCGTACAGAAGATTTGCCCATCCTGTTTTGAGTTAGACCACTTGAAACACAAGTGCCCATATTTAGCAGCACCTGAAAGCACTTATAGTTCACTTGACGACCACCAATCCGTCGCCTACCCCACACCAATTCCAGCATGGGGTACAATCATACCTTCCCATCCACCAAAGCCTGTTGCTGCAGCTGCACCTGCAGCCACCAATCAGCCTCCACCTTACACCAGCGCCACACATGATTCCTCCAACCAAGCGCAAGATTGGACCCCAGCTTGATCCCATGCAACCTTTAATGAATCAACCAATCCTCAACCATACGCCAATTCCCCAATTCAATTATGCCAGAACCCATGGCCATTTTTTAGATGAAATTGACGAATCAGGTAATATCACTGAAGAACCATTGCTGAAGTTGACCAGTTCTGTAATGCAAAATGTGATGCAGAATTCCCCCTCAATTATATGTCCCAAAGCCAAATGCTGAACCATTCCACAGCGACCACCATCTTGCAGTGGAAGAAGCCACCACACCAGATTGCCATCCCCTCCGCAAAACTGCTTCCAAATCAGTGGCGGCACTCGCAGGAGGAATTCCACCTCCTGTTATCCCTGAAAATCTTACTTCAAAAAGTAAGATTAATGTAAAACAACTACACAAAAATTTCACTGATGCTATCCAGAATATGGTAACTGTAGCACTAGATTCAAAAGCTAAGATTACCTGAAGCTTTATTGCCACGATTGTTAAACTACCAGACGCCCTCATTAAAGCAAAAAAATGCTTTAGCTACATATTACTGCCATTTTTATGGTTGGTAACTACTCAGAAGTACCAATTATCTGAGGTATCAAACCACATACCATTGATTTCATGACGCCCTTGCTATCTGCCTTGGCACAAACCCTACTCTGGAAAGAGATAGCTGATGCCAAAGATGAGCCCTCTCGATCCCCCCTCCCCTTCCTCCATGGAGGGATAAGCAGTCTCTGCTACCCACCTGGTTGGTTGTTTTTTTGTTTGGTGCATTCATTCAAACGCTCATTTGGTTGTTTTGTTTAAAACAATTAGTTACGTTACTTTTGATTTTAGTTTTTAGTTTGGTGATGTCCATCCCCTCTCAGCTTACCTTGGTTAAATAAAAAAAGATTTCATGAAATATACACTAGCATAATAGAAAGGGTTATGGTGAAAAAGCTTGTCATCTAATATGACAATTTGACGAATCAAATGCTTCAAGAATTATTCAAGTAAAAATAAAGCCTAGAGATAAGAGCAAAAATAGAAAGATTGAAATCAAGAATTAAATCACAAAACTAAATTATGAAATTTTTTTATCCATGGAGTTACACTTCCAAGAATCTAGAAAAAGGTCTAGACAAGAAAGATCAGAGACATACTTATTGAAAAAAACACCAAGCGCCGTCTTCCCGCAGACTCAATAGAACATAGGCATATGATCCAAAGCCTCAGTCAGAAACTAAGTAAAAAATATTAAAAGGGAAGTTGCTTTAAGCAGCCTTGTAGTATTTAACGTTAATAATAACTCTGAAAACTATAAAATATTTTGAAACTTAAAAAATCATTTCTATTAAAAAAAGGTTTACTAGAATAAAAAACTGCAATCTGTTTTACCTCTGACTTTTATAAAGCTATTGCGTCCTTCTATGCGCTTTATTGAGGCTAGACCCACCTCTTGCTTTGAGCATTAGACTCACTGAAGCCCAAAGCCACCTCACTAATAAATTTGTCTCACCAAAAAGGGACCTTACATCCAACTCTCTCTTTTTCTTGTGGGCCCTTACTTAGCCTTAATGCCAAACTGCTTTTTGGCAGACTTAGGGGATCCAATCCATTACGCTTCACCTCTAAAAATGGAAAAACCCAGTAATGATACACCATTATTCTCAGTGGAATCAGCGGGTTGGCAGAACTCTGGCCTCAGTGTATTAATTAAATGAACATATAGTCTAAGATTCAATCCAAACTCCTTTTCACAGAAAAAGTGAACCCTCATTCAAAGAGAGTTTCACTGCTATGGTAGTGGTTAATGAAGACCAGATTGTACACAGATTGGGAATTTTATATTTAGAACCTAAAAACGTATTTAAGATAAAAAATGCTCAATTAATTTGAGACATTCATAAGCCTTGAAGATCTATCCCCAAACTGTTATCATCATACTGAGCTACTATTGAAAGGTCTTGTCAGGATTCTCCATTAATTTGATACCTCAGGAGTAAAGAATGGAATCAGTAGTATCAAAAGATGATATTATTATGTCTGAGGCAATTTTACTAGTGAGTTGCTTATCATTTTAAATTAGATAAAAATATTCATTTTTTAGTTCTCAGCTACTCTCTCCACCTTTAGGAAATTTCACATCTTTTTTTTTTTTTGTCAGTACTGGCGTCTCAGGGAAAATTACCTAACCAAGACCTAGCTAAACTTGATTAGAATACTTAACCACTGGTATGGTAAGGGCAATTGCTCACAGCCTATTTCCACACTGAAAGTTAAGGGACTAGTTATTCATCAAGTTGGTTAGCACCATTTTGCAGACCACTTCTTGGCGGTATTAACATGCGTTACAAGATTAGTCTGGGAGTAAAGTAGTGGCGTAAATTTGGAATTAGAACCTCTTTATTGGAGAATACTCTGATTTTAGATCTGAAGAGTGGGAAATAGATAATAACTCCCGTTTCTGCAGTAAACTTGCCAAAGTTTTTGCTACAATAGCAGAATTCACAGAAACTTAGACTAGCGCCATTTTTAAAGCCCAATTCAGAGCCCCCTTACATCTCTACTTGGAGGTGTACAATTTTTTTGATGCTGCTTCTGTAAGTGTAACCATATCATTCTGAGTTTGATTTTTTAAAAACTTACTGTGGACTTGGTTTTTTATTTCCTATCTTATCTAACCTCTAACTTTAAAGGAAGACGCCACACTAAATGGTCTAATTTCTGAACAAGTTGCTAAAAATTCTATATTTTAGTGTACCTCTCTTTTATGCTCACCACTTATATTTGGAAAAAGCAGACAATAAAATAGTCATTGTGTAGACAATGGTAAATTGCTCAATGTAACAATACCTGTCAGGACTTCTGAGAATCAGACCAATGAGAGCCAGTTTTAAGGACAACCTGAATTGCAACTCGGTTGAAGCGACTCTATTGCTTCAATGAGTATTAGACTTAAATAATGAACTCCCAAAAGGGCGAAAGGAAATTATAACCCCAGAATGATCCTCTGGTTTGACTAGCAAAGGCGCCTAGCCATCTCATGATGATCTTGCTATCTGGAGGTCCACGGAATTGGCAACCCTGACAAAAAAGAGTCAATATTCAATGAGAGCCTATGCATCCTACAACATTGTCAAAGTGGTCTCCTTACCTGACTCTACAATCTATAACACAAAGTTCCCTTAAATGATTCCAAGTATCTCAGCGGCCTATAAATATATCCAAATTTTATTTAATAAAAAACCTTCAGATTTTCCTAGCTATTTTCTAGAAGTTTTCCTGCCTGTTTTATTATACAGAAGGCCTTGCTTGTTTGAAGCAAGCAGAGTTTTCAAACAAAGAGTTTCCGTTGAGAGATTGCCTCAGGGAGCATTGTACCTAAGAGATTCCGCTGGAACCGCGTTCAACTAATAAACAACCAGACTTTAAAAGCCCTGACCTTCAGAGAGGATGATGATGTCCTAAAAACTGGTGTTCCCTGCTAGGCCCTTTTTAGGCTTTTGATAAAGACCTATCCTCCATATGAATAACTCTAGAAAAAATGCTGTCCTAATATGACGGAAATATGATTTTGATCTGATAGGTCGCTATCAATAATCAAGATGTGATGCTACCTCAACTGTGAGAATTTGAGTTTAGCCTGAAAATGACAGTAAACTATCTTGGTTCCCAATTAATCTGCCTATCAAATTCAGGAAGCTGATGTCGATCAGACCATCAAAGATCTTCTGGGAGGAGCTATGGCCCCTGATGACATACCTAATTACAGCCATTCCAAACGGATTTCCCTCAATATGACACAACTTTACGACTTGCCTGAGCTCCCTAGCAGTGAAGTAGGAGTGGCCTGTATGGAACCCTACTTACAGCTATTTGTTCCTCCTGATTTTCACCTTCACATGCATTTTCATGAACTCCACCATATGATAATGTAGCGACAGCTAGGATTAAACACCAGATTCACTCCCAGCTCCCTGAGTTACATGACGCCACCAAAAATTTTGGCCAAAATAATTGGGAGGCATTTTAGCAATCGTTGGGAGATCAATGACTTCCAACGCCATCTGTCTCAAATTACACTTGAGTCATCCAATACTTGGTAAATAAATTTGATAAATGGATGGTCCAATTAACCACTGGCATGGACCAGATAGTGGAACGTGCCTTATCCACCCTCCTCAACTGAATTACTGAAGATTGCCAAGCAACTGATCCTAGACTTGTCAATTTGTTTACCCATAATCAGCGCTGAGAAAATGACTAATGATGATGCCAATTCCAGAAGTTACAGTACAACATGAGGCCCTCAGTGAAACAGGGCCCAGAGGGCTAGAAGGAGAGAAAGGGCCCCCTGGGCCTGGAGGTCCCCAAGGTCCTCCAGGTGCCTCCTCGCCTACTGGTTCCTTTCTTAATGAAGACTAGAAGCCCAACTAAAGCTCTCAAATGAAATATATTACTGGTGGCTTGAAGAGCTGAGATGACTATTGAGGGGGAACATTTGGATGCTGATTTGACCGCTTATCCTTGTACAACCAATATGTGAAGATTACTGGCACTTGCTCCAATCTGTTCGCCTCTTAAAACCAAGCAAATAGCCACATTAAGTGGATGATTACCCAGCTCCAAACAATTGAATCTAAAATGGATGTCTCTCAGAGCAATTAGCTCAACAATACAAAGAAAACAATAATATACGCCAACTTTCAGATTCCAAGGCCCCTTTGAGCAATTAATGAATGATACGTCACTATTTAGAAAGACAAGGACATGATCCACTGTCAGTTTGATAGGGCTATCCCGCATACTGAAATTGGCGCCATGGAGCCATCGTTCAAAGCAGCCACTCTCTCCTGCCATTCAGGACACTTCCAGACCATTCAAATATTTCAAACCTGCATATAAGAAGAATTACGTTCCTTTGTCAGGGAGACGAAAAAGAATTATTAGACTGTCCTTCCAGTTGGGATGCAAAAGCACTAAAATGCAAGCCAGAATGGCGGAGGCATTTTTGCTTGGACGATGATAACTTGTGCAGGGAGTTGTGTGACGATTGAGCACTGGTGAATAGCAAATATGAAAAGGAACCTAGCAAGAAACCAGGCTGTTGCAACTAGAGACCCAATAGGGCTTGTTTCAGGGAGTTGTGCAATCAGAGTTGCTGTTTCAGTACTCATCATAGGAGAGTTTAAAAAAATGGAGGCAAGGGGTGGATCCTCGCTTGGAGTGGAGATAGATGGACCCTCATGATTCTGATATCCTACTGGCGGATAACCTTGACAATAAGGTTGAATTTTCAGAAGTTTTTTACATGGTATTCAGTTGAATGTGGTAGGAGCTATAGTTATTATCATAACTGGTACTACCCAGTAAATGTAGGGCCGAGGGGCCACATAGTTAGTGCCATAAAAAGTTCTGCAAGGAAAATTGAAAAAATAAAAAATTGGGAAATTGGGGAGTTTTTTAAATATATGGTTATTAAGAAATCAACCGTCAATTTTATCAATGTGTTATGACTGTTTAAATAGATGATTGACTTGGGGAATAACTTAGTAAAGCATGGGATTGGGGCCTCAAGATTCAACCTAACTTAGCGAACTTTAGTGGGAAAATTAACTCAATCTGAACTGACTTTGAAGGGGTTGGAGGTGAGCCAAGTCACCGTCAGTTTGACCTCAGACGCCCAACTTGCGGTTTTACTGAATTTCAGATAATTAGCATGACAGCATATAGCCTGACCGGCAACTGAATCTCCCAAGGCCACCCCAAGTAGGGGTGGTCCCAAAAGTTCAAAAAAGGGCTTGAGATACCTAACCCACCTGATCCCGGTTGCTTTGGCATCTGTTTGGCCAAGTGAGATGCATCAAATGACAATCCTGACTTTTGAGGGGAGGGTTTTGAGCTATTGGTGACTTTTGACAACGAACCAACAACATCAGCGATTTCCACCAAAGAGCCAGCATTTGACACATTTGTATTAGGAGGTACATGCCGTCAGTATTTGTCCCCAATGTTTTAGAGGGTATTTTTTAAATTGGCGATAATATTTCCCAATAGTCCAATGCCATTGGCAAGTTTTACCAATGCTTCAACACTGGACACATTCTTCATAAGAGGTACACGCCCAGTGGGTTTTGTACCCAGTGTATATGAGGCAGTTTTTAAACTGACAGCAACGTCTCCCAATGGCCTGATGCCATTGGCAAGTTTTGCCAAGGATAAACACTTGATTCCTCATTTACTGAATGTGCGAGCCCATCAGGCTTCGTTACCAAGAGCTTAAGACTTCCAAACCTTGATTTAAAGGGCTTTGTATCATCAACTTCATAAGAGCCTTTCAGCCCATGGAGTGGTGGCTTCCAATTATATTGGTGAAAATTTTCTCAATTTGCCATACTAATTTGGTGGAGGCAAATATGGGGACAGGTGTAGGAATTTCCTTAGAGGGAGAGCTGTTACCCAATGCTTGTATACCACATGGGCAAGATCAACTTGTTAGATGATAGGGTTAGCTTCCATCTTTGGACCATTTTTAGTGGGGAATGGGAATACTGCCCAGTCTAGGAAGAGGTTACGCTCCCCTAGATTACACCCTTGGGCCGAGATAATTCTGTCATACCTCTTTGTATATGAGGGTGCGATTGAGCCATCTACTAATCAACAAAAATGCCAGCATATAAATCTTATCTATATAGTAAGGCACATGAACTTTGATGCCTTATTTTAAGACAAGCACCACGTGGACAACCATTAAGGAGTCCTTAACAAAGAATTTGGCATTAACTTAACCTTTTTTAACCATAAGCAGGCTTTCATTTTTAACTATCTGAGATGAAGGAAAACTCATATTAAGTTTTGTGGAACGCTTCTATCATGAAGCCCAGGAGTTAGTTTGATGTGATTGGGTTACCTTGGATGATGCCATCTCTATAGTTCTCTCTGCTTTTCAACAAAGTACCAACTTGGTACTCTATTTCCAGAACTCCAAAAAAGCTGTTTAAATCTATCCTTGACATTATGGAGTCAATATTGGAATTTCCCAAACCAGAAGTATGTTAAGCTCTAAAAAAGTGGAATTAACACGATATCCACACCGTCAGGCGCTTTCAGAGATCAAAACCACATAGCAATCCATGCTCATATTTCAGCATCTTTGGTCACAAAGAAAGTTCATTTTGGAAGAATCAAGCTGATGAGTCAGGAAAATTGGAGTCAGCATAGGGTGCGAGGCATCCTATGATGATGACGCAACGCCTCAACCTCAAACTTCTGCCACTCCACATACTGAGTGTTTTTGTTCAGGAGAGACTGATAAATTAAAATTCCTAGATTCTATGATTTTGAATAAAGACTTAACTTTCTCTTACGCTGCCTATTCCATTCTGCTCCCTCCAGGAAACTCCATTTACTTGATTCCCCAATTTGGCACTAAAGTTACTCAAGTAGAGGTCGTTGTTCACAAGGTGAAGATATTAGCCATCTATGACACTAGCTCTCCCGTCAACGCTATTTACTCATGGCTCATCAAGTGGATCAAAGTTGCACCAGACCAGAATCACTTCCTAGACTACAGAACTGTGGGATCTCATCACACCCACTTCCTGGGAGCATACTCTTCCTTGCCTCTTCAATTTGACTCTCTGGTTGTTATGGCTCCCGCCATTGTGTTAAAAAATAATGGTTACGACTTTATTATTGACACCCAGTTCCTAATAAAATTTGATATTCTAATAAGCCACAAGGATTCGTAATAACTTCTACTTTAAAGTACTACATTCTTCTGGCTTTAAAACATCTCTAAGGAAAAAGGAAGAGAAACCTATAGTTTGCCTACTGGAATACCTAAACTGCAATGAATGGCTAGAGTATTGTGTAATTGGACCAAAACCAAGCTGCCGCATTCACAAACAGAGGCTATGGAAGGAATGACAGTGTATGCATCTGTCTGCACAGTAATACCGCCTGGATAGCAAATCCTAGTGGAGACTAACCTTCAAGTTACTATACCGCCAGACATATATAGAAAAAGTAATGATAAAATAATCTGGCCAAACAAGAACCCCTTCGCTGTCTTGGTTGCTGGTTCCCGCTTACTGGGGCCCATTGACCATCTTTAGGGCCAACTTTACTGATTGAACAATGAATATAACTTGGAACAGACCCATCGCATATGTATGGATATTTACCGTAGATCAGATTGAGTCTGTCCAAGGATGTAGAGACCTGCAAGACTTAGAAATATACAAAAAATGTTACAATAGCTCAAGTTAAGGTGAAAATTGGAGACATGCTTACTTGTGAACAACAACAGGCTAACGCCCTAGTTGAAGAATATGCTGATATTTTCTCCACTGGACCACTATTTTGGGATGATGAAGGGGGTGTAACATCAAGTTTTGACTGGCGATGCCTATAATTTGCGCCTGCCCCTATTGGAGGTCTAAATTTAGGGGAGCTCAGGTTGCAAAAGAATTATAACAATTGTTTGATGATGGGATGCTAAAACCATCTCAGAGTCCCTGGTCCTTGCCGTTGTTGATTTCATGAAAGAAGGATGATGGTAATTGTGTGGTAATGGATTACTGCTGTCTGAATGCCATTACTCAAAAAGGTAGTATCCGCTACCTAGTATTGATGACTCCTTATGTATATTAGACCGGTCCTTTTTTCTCACCAATGGATCTTACCAGCAGGTAAAGGAAAAACGAGCTTGCACCAGATGTCTGAGAGAATTGCGCATTTATTACGAGTGAAGGTTTATTTAAATCTAATCACATGCCTTAGGGGCTGTGCAACGCCCTGGCCACTTTTCAGCGGGCCTGGACTCCCTGTTGGGGGACCTGAAGATGTCATCTGTGCTGGTCAAAGTGGACAAAGTAACTGTTTTATGCACAAGTTCAACCAGCACTTTGCCCATTTGAAGGAAGTATTCAGATGGCTACTTTCTTCTGTGTTGAAATTAGAGCCCACCAAATGTTGTTTTTTTCAGATGAGATGGAATTCAATGGTCATGAGTTCACCTACAAAAAAGATTTCGCCCCTGCCCAATAAGGTGACTGCTATAAAGAAGATGACTTTACCCAGCAATTTGTGTGACATTCAGGTTTTAATTGACATGGTTGGGTACTACCGACAATTTATACCACACTTTTCTAAGCTTTCCAAGCCACTAACCTACCTCATCCATATAGAGGTTTATTTACAATGGGAGGATTCTCAGCAACAGTCCTTCAATGTTTTATGAAAAGCCCAGAATACATCCTAATTATAGTGCATCTTGAGTTTGATAAACCCTTCATTCTATTTACTAACATTCACGATGTGGCTGTGAGGGCCATTCTGCCTCAATTGGACGCAAGCCAAGTTCATCGCCCATAGCTTACATTAGTAAGACGTTAACCCAAGTGGAACGAAATTAAAGTATAGCCATACATGAATGTCTAGATGTGTTGTTGGACATCAAACATTTCTGTTTTTTTGTATAGAAAACATTTCACCGTAGTGACAGACCATGCCTCACTATGGTGGCTAAAACAGATGAAAGATCCAGATGGACAATTAGTCCAAATGCCTATCCTAGCCTTTTATGCTTTTGAAGAGGACCGGATCTATAAGCTCATTATGAAAATAGAAGAGTGGAGCCATGAGCTGCCATCAATGACAAAAAAGTGCTTGAAACAGATGGCGGCTCAGACTCAAGTTGAAAAAGGATTGTTATATAAGCAGGTTGGACCTATTGGCTACCGTATGTTTAAACCTCTGCTTGTACATATCCTCGCTGGAGGCTCATGTTGCCGTTAGGCATAACGCAGTGAAGAAGACCCATCAATGGATGATACTGCTGCTACTAAAAAGCAATGATTGAGACAGTTCAGGATGTAGTTGACTCTTACTTCACTTGTGCAAATCAGAAGACACAAAATCCTCTGTACCAGCATCACGTCATGGGACCCACAACCCCATTTGCCATGTTTAGCATCAATGTTATTTGATCCAAGCCTATGGTGATGTACAGTCACCGTTTTATCATCCTTGCAATTGATCACTTTATGAAACGGAATAAGGCTATCTCTGTTGCCTCTCCAACTTCCAAAGCGACT
Source organism: Massospora cicadina (assembly GCA_022478985.1). NCBI lineage: Eukaryota > Fungi > Entomophthoromycota > Entomophthoromycetes > Entomophthorales > Entomophthoraceae > Massospora > Massospora cicadina. The sequence goes on along the minus strand of JAKSZP010015898.1, from coordinate 145,257 downwards.
TCATGCTTCTAGCTGAAGCAGGTCTTCAGTCACAACAGAAGCCCCAAGTTGCTGCTTTATAACAACGTCATCAAGTTTTATTTCAAATGTTATTGCAAAATTTAACTCTCCAATGTGTACTTTCCATTCTTTTATGGCACCTTATCATCCAGCTACCAATAAAGCTGTGGAGAAAGCTGTTGAGAGTTAAAATGAAAATAAAATTTAAATCCCTACTTCCAAATTGAGCCGCAGTGAATCAAATCTCAATCTTATTTGAACAGAGCCTTATCTTGATGGCATCGAACCCAAATTTAATCAGGAATCTACATGCGTTCAAGAATTGATGGAGATGACTTCAGGAATTTTGTCCCCACTTCCTGAATCACAATAGGTGTGGCCTATACCACTCCAGTCACCGGAGACAAAGTATAATGAGGGTGCTGCCTGGGTGGTCAATCTGGAATACCATGAAAGATCCTTAGTAGATTTGGCCACAAAGTTCATTGAGGCAAGTGTCCCTACGCACAATATAAATATTGATACATTTTAATCTTTAAAATAGTCTATATTCAGTCCATAATCACGTTTTATGACCTCTCTGCTATTTTTAAGCTTTGATTGCACCATCAAACCTTGGTGACAGTCTATAGAACTGTATCTCAAATAAAATTTGGTGCTCACTACATTGAGCTCCCAGCTTTCCAACGTGAAAACGTCTATCACAAACAATGGAGAATACTAGCAGACCTGAAGATCAATCTGCTGATTGTTTGAGAAGCATTGCTCGATGGATTTAATACTTTGTGGTATGAAGTGCTGTCCATGCAGCCTGAGGGCCTACTTTTCTGGCTCACAGTCCAGTTCTCCTTGCCATCCGTTAATAGAAGTCAGTACCAACCTCAGTATTAGAACCACAACAATATTGTCCAACAATCAATAAACGGCGTCTAATCCATGGATGCTCACTCCAGCTGCTCCCAAGCCTCTTCCGTGCCTTCTACCATGTACTACCTCTATGCCTCAGCCCAGGTGCCTTCAGTAGAACTTACCCTGGGGCCTGAACGCTACCTTCACAATTTTGTCCACCCAGCTATTCATCACCTACTCCAGCTTTTTTGGGCTGCATCATCATGAAGTCACCCAACAACTGGGGCTCACCCAGGATTTACTCTCTCATATTTCCAATTTACAATGTGGCCTCTTCCTTTTCCATGAAAACTGTGAGGTCATTATCAATAATGGACGATTAATCAACCATGCCCAAGGCCAAATTGCGGTGTTGGATAGCAGGATCTCAGGCTATCTTAAGGACCAGCTGCACCAGAAAGTCCAACTCTTTGAGGCAACCTGGAATCAGCGCCACTTCCAAGTCGAGGATCTGGTGTGGACCCTGAAACAACACTACCAGGAGCTGGCCTCTCATGACTACACCTCTTGGAGTGAAGTACCTGAAGGCCTAGGAGCCTGAAGGCCCTGAAGTGCATGAGATACTGTTGAGATTCCAATATGACTGGACAATAAGATATAGTTCTGACGAATTCTAATTTCTATTTGAAGCAAGCATTGAGATTAAGCAATAGATTAGGTTAATGCAAAGTAATTCAATCAACACTGTTGTGGTTCAGTGAATTGAGGAATTCCGCAAAAGCCTCAATGTTCAAATGAAACTCTTAGATCATAAAAATAAGGATTTAATGAGTGAAATGTGTCAAATTCGCTGAGGAATAATGAGGATTAATAGTTGAGCATGAAAGTGATAAGGAGGAGGTTTTTTAAGAAGTCAAAAAGGGAAGGAAAAGAGTAACAGAGATAGCCGTTAAATTTATTATTAATAAAGTGTATGTGTGTGTGTGTGTGCAATAGCTCCTTATAAAGTCCTTACTATTATTAAGTGTAGAGGGCCAGCGATCCTCATATTGCTCGTCCATTGCTCAGTGGGCTTTAAGCTGTGCAACTCATTTGGCGGAATCAAGTAAATCCGCCAAAAGTTAACTAAGACCCAAAGGACTTGAAGGTCCATGCAGACCTCAAGGGCCGTCAGGTCTTGCAGCTCATACTCCTGAAGACCCTGATGACCCATGGCGAAAGGATGTGTTAGCAGCCTTGGCTGCCTACACAATCAAATTCATAATGTAGCTCTGGGTGCAAACTCTGAGTAGAATGAGTCCACTTTAGCCTTAGGGTCTCCATTGAGGCACTGTCAGACAAATACTAACTTCAGCGCTTTCACCAAGCTTACCAATAGTCACATCTCTCAGCTTAAACAGACTTGTCAAGGGTTCAAAACCATATGACCACCCTCAAGAGCCAGCCTTGCTTCAGGGTTGCAACTTTTAATCCTTATAAGAGCAGGTTACAAACAATGTTTTTTGTTTGTTCCCTAAACTGAAACTTGGGATGATATTCAAGAGGACCCCAAGGGCCTATGGCAACGGTTAGACATAAGGCCACCCAACTTTGAGAAGACAGAGATCTCTGAGCCGGCACCCATCCCTGGAGTTAGCACCATCTTCACTCCTTTGATAACTAACTTTAAACCTAGTTTTAAAAAGTTTTACCCCCAGACAGGAAAGCATTGCCTCCTTCATGTACGCATATGAGTGTTCCATAGAGGGGGGCCACCAACTGGCAGAAGGTGAAGCATATCCACTACTGCCAACAGTACTGCTTTATAGATTATAATGCTTTTTTTTAGGAGTGAAACACCTGGAAACAGGTCTGTATGGCCTTAATACAATAATTTGGCAGAAACCAAACACTAGCTAAACAAAAACAAGGTTTTATGGGTATACTCTGAATAAAGGAGAAAGCCCATTGAGTTTACCAGCCGTTTTTATAATCAAGCACAACTATTAGTCACTTTCAATTGATTACCTTAGATAGGGCTATCACCACTTTTATCTTAACGTCAAGATCCTAACCTGAGGCTCAAATGCATATGATTGGACTGAATAAGGGGTTTACCTGCATCCCTGCATCCTGGAAATTAAGGAAGCACTTACTTAACGAGATCCCTGCGTCGACCCTACACTCTAAGGCTACCACTTCAGGTCCCTCTAACCATCCTCATTTCATGTGGTTAAAAACCGGAAGTATCCTTGACCTTTGTGTATCTACTGTAACGGTTTCAGACAAAGCGCCATGGCCTGCTGGAAGTTAATTGTCAAGGAGGCGGGAAAATGGCTATCAGAATAAAGGACGAGGCGCTCTATGCTAACATCCCTACCACGCCTCAAAATTATCCAAAAACCTTGAAAGAACCTGGAGCTACTATATCTGGACAAGAAGTTTCTGTAACTGTCAATATTTTAAATTTATTGCGAGGAAGGCCAACCAGGGGATGGACACTTCCAAATGTAGACTTGAAGGAAAATGAAACGTAGTAACAGGGAAGGCACCCCAGAGAAGCGATGCTACTCTTGTTGCCAACGGGAACGCCACTATGGGGAGGAGGAGGGAACGTGTAAAGGGGCCGTAGGCACAATTAAACACATGTGGAGGAAAGGGTCCGAGTTGATGAACCAAACTAGGAACCAGGAGGAGACCAGCTGACAGCGACGCGGTGGGAGGTACCCAAACATCCACGCTTGGAAGTGGTTCACCAAGTGGGACTGGAATCTGTGGACAGCTTCTGGGAGGGTGGGGGTGAAGCCTGCGATTGCATCCAAGACAACTTTTGGATAGTCCACATGGCGATTGCGACCACCAGAGCATGGAGGGAGGATGGAAGAGGGGATACCATGGATATAGAAAACATATCTCTTGACAGACTGAAGGGATGTGTTTGATCCTGGCCAAGCAGACGTTGAACTTCGCGCCATATCACTTTAGAGGTAGGGCACTTCTCCAGGAGGTGGAACAGCGTTCCATACTGGCCACACATGACGCAGGATGAGTGTAAAGCGTTAGAGCGCTCAGCTGATGGTACACCTGACTCAGGCAGCGCCACACATGGGAACAGATTTGAGGCTGCAACAGATGGTGGTGTACATATTTCCAAATAGTCTTCTTGGGTCTCAAGGGAATAAGGGATGTCCATCATGTCCAGGTAGTCCACCCTGGATATGACATGGGGCCGTGTGGGGATCAAGCCATCTTGAATGGGTAACCCCTGTACCTTTTGTGTGAACCAAGGAGAGGGGCGGCTCTGGGCTGTGTGTCCACAAATACGGATTCTCCACCAGCGCTCCACATGGAGAGGAGGATTCGTTTGTAGTGGGCTTTAGTCCCGTGAGGACCTGTGGCCAATGGGTGAGAAGCCAGATATTACATCAAGGAGTGAGGGTGCGATGGATTGTTAAGGCCTAGGGCGCGGGAAAAGTTGGAGTGGGCCGCGGGGGACCAATGTTGGGAGGGGAGCGTAGGGGCGGTGACGGCTGCACCCGGTGCCCAAGATCTTGGCAGCATGGTCTTTTTGTCAAGCAGGCCCATGCCACCATGACGACGAGGGCCAAACACGACCTCAAGCCGCACTGGTGGTGGGCGGCCTGACCATAGCCACCCTTGTAGAAGGGCATACATAGATTTGAAAAAACCCGGGGAGAAGGCGATGGCGTGGGCTCTAAACCAGACTTTGGAGAGGAGCATAGAGTTGGCTAAAACAACCCTGCAAGTAAAGGAAGTAGGGTGGGCTCTGAGGGAGGCAATGCGCTTTGTCACGTTGTCTAGAATATGAATTTCCATTACTGCTGAGGCAGACCTGCTTGCCTCCACCCACACCGCCCAGATGGCGACAGGCCCGCGGTAGGCGTGGCACGAAGGGGGAGCACAAGTGGGTGGTGTGGGGTGAGCAGGGAAGGTGAGCACATGTGCGAGCAGATGGGTCAGGCGGGGCACTGGTCGCTGGGGCACAGCAGGTTTGATACTGACCAAGGAGGATGATTTGGTTTTGAAGCGTTCAGTGCAGCATTACTTACCCAGGAATACTCCTGGATGAGAGCTTTAAGAGCGTGCATCTTGATTATTAGACACCCCAACCACACAATCATCTGCAAACTCCATCATCTGAACTGGGGCTTGGCCTGGTGCATGGACCCCAGTGAGGTGGGCATTCACGATCCAAAGTAGTGGGTAAAGGCTGAAGTTATATAAGAGTGGGCTAAAGGGGTCTCCTTGGCGTAGGCTCCTTGAGGGCGGATTACTTCCCCTGTGAGGAAGCCAGGGCCACGCACTGCCATTGTTGCAGATTCAAGCATCACTACCCAGCTGATGAAGCGAGGGGGTTGGTAGAATTTGTGGAGGCAGGCCCTGAGGTATTCCCAGTTTACTCTATCATAGGCCTTCTGTTGGTCTAAGAATACAAGTGCCCCAGAGGCCGTGGACTAGCATGCATTAGCCACAGAGTGCACATTGTCCCAAATCAATCTTCTGGGTATGAAGCCGAATTGTTCTGGGAGATTGTGGTAGATGATACAATCCCTAAACAGTTAGCCATGATTTTAGTTAAAATTTTGTATCTGTGTTAACTAAAAAAATGGGGCGCCAGTTAGGTCTAGCTATCCCCTTTTTGAAGAGTGTGATGATGAAGGTCTCTTCTCTCCTGGTATAAGGCGCATATCCAGAAGGCTCTGGTTAAGAAAGGCTAGCAGCAGAAATAGATTTATGAAGTACTTCTTATAGAACTCATATGGAATGCTATCAGGGCCTGGGCATTTCTGGATTTGGTGCACCGCGGACGGCGGACCAGAGTTCATTCAGAGTAATCAAATTCAATAACTCCAGGTATCAGGAAACAGTGCGGATGTGAGTGCTAATGAGAAATTTCGCCATTTTGGCCAGCTGAATCGTATCAGATCAATACAACTTAAAGCAATACTTTTGTATTTTGATTGCCACTTCAGCCGGCGTATCCACGACGAAATTGTCCAACCTCTGCACCTGTGTGCAGGCCACGCTCTGGCGCGGTGCGAAGAATTTATAAAAAAATATGCGGTGCACATGCCACCCCTCTGTAATGTGTTTTGCTCGTTCTGAACACAAACCTGATGTTTGTGTTGCTCAAGTGCGTTGAGGTGGGCGGCTGCTTCTGCCCACTCCAGCCCCAAGCAGGGCTGTATCCTGTGGTTGGATGTTGGACTCCATGTGTGCCAATTCTGCCAGAGCGCGCAAGATGATGGCAAATGTAGCTCGTGAGCGTCAGAGGAGAGGTGGCAAGCATGGATGGTATCCTTTGAAGGCTGAACATGTGGAATTTGGGTCCGCGCAAAAAAGTGTAATAAACTCTTTGTTGAAGTTGATTCCACCCAACTGGAAAATCCTGGTGATGCAATTTAGGGTGGGTGGAGTTGTACCAATGCAGAGCGCTAGCCACTGTGACTGGTAAATGGTAATCAAGACCAGCTGGTGGTTGGAGAAATTGATTTTTGATGTGTGGAAGTGTAAAATATGAGATCAAAATTTCGCCAGTGTGAGGATAAGGTCGATGCGGGTCATGGACCTTAGTTGGCCATTGTGGATGTGGGGGTGCATCATGTTCCCAAGTAGTGGAGCTTTCCGTGGCAGCGCATCTAATAACCCAAGGGTGGCCTTTAGAACGTGAAGTTCTATGTGACCCTGGGGGCGTGGGATGAGGAAGGCCAGCAGTCCATGTATGGGTTTAACCAACAGTTCATGTCACCAACTACGAAAGGGTCAGGGGGTAGTGGAAGGGATTTGACTGACAAGAAAAATTCCTAATGCTCTCATGCACAGGTTGGGGCATAAATGTCGATGATAGCGTGCACCACATCGGCCCACAAAAATGTAACAACTAGGACATGGCCATTGAGGAAGGATTCTGATGATAAAAATTTAAAAAGATTGTTTTTCTGAACAAGCACACCACAGTGCTCAGACCAGAAGGATAGGGAAGGGAGGAGCATGGTTTTCCAAGCGTCCTCAGAACCTCATGGACAGTGAGATTCCTGGATGGACAGGATGTCCACAGGTAACTTTTTTTTAAATAACTCAGTTTCCTAGCCCGGGATGGCAAGGCCTTGAGTACAGCGATATTCAACATCCCTAAAGTGAAGGCTTCCCCCCATTGCACCTTAGGTGTGAGGGGTGGGCACTCGGGCCCACCAGCCTCTTCTGTATCCCCACGGGCCTTCACAGTGGTGCAGGTGTTTGCAGCAACGCTATCAGTAGTTTTGTTAATTTTAGCAGACAGGTTTGCGTTGGCTTTTGCTTTCACTTTTTATTTCCCTGTTGTTGACCAAATTTTTCGTGGTGCGGATGATTTCAGTGCACCAAAGTTCAGGTCAAAATTTTTTTTCAGTTAGGTTGGAGACCAAGTCAGTTTCAATCAGGGCTTGGTTGCAAAGGTCTGGTGAGATCGAGTCACCCATCAGATCCTCAGATGGGTGGGCCCAATCAGCTTGGGCCTCCCAATCTGATTGGTTGAGGGATTCCCAAGTTGCTTCCACCGCGAAGGATTCAATGTCCTCCTGGCGTTGGGAGTGTGGGATAGCAGAGGCGACCTTGGCCACTTGGCCGCGGCCCTGCGGGCCTGTTTGGCTTCTTTGCTCTTTAAGGGGAGACAGGCTTTACTAGTAAGTAGCAGCCTTGTGCCCCACGGGAAAAGCCTCTTTGGTATTGGTGGTTGGTTCATAGTGAGCCTCCCGCTGGCCATGGCCGCTGAGGGGTGCTCTTGGAATGTAATGCCTCCTTGGTGGTGCATGCATGTGCCTTATTGCCAAACGCATCACAGTGGGTGCAGATGGGGGTGTGCTATCTACGGTTACCCGGAAAGGGTGGGTGGTATGCCCTTCAATATTAATATAAGTGGAGTGCAGGATCTGGGTTAGGTCCTTCGCGATCTCCTCAGTTGGAGTCAGAACTGCAATGACTTTGCTGGTGCACAGGTGTGGCATTAGCATAAAGCGTTGCATCTAAAAGGATTGTTTTCGCCATATATGATGAGACCCTCTTTGAGGTGCTGCTCCATAATGGTACGCTTGACTGTAGTGGGCAAAAAGTCAAATGTGAGGAAAATTTGGTTGGATTTTGTCCATCTTGTGCGCTTGCTTTCGATGACCTGTTGCCCTTTGGGGAGGTCAATCACTACACGCACCACAGAAGCTCCATCTGCTGCCTCCTTGTTTTCAAAACTGAGATCCAGCCAACCGTGTGACATGGAATTAGGTGCGATGTACACCGCAGTTGGGAAAAAGTGTGCACATCCCCACAAAATTTTTCCCAAAGGGCTGTTTGGTGGATATCCAGAAACACCCAGACTCTGTATTCCACCAACGAGAGTTGTTGAGAGTGCGGCGTGTTGATGTACTAGTTACATCGCGCCTGCCAAGTGAGGATTTCTGGGAAAATAGTAACTTCCAGTTTTTTATTTTTGTCTAATCCACCAGTTTCTCTGGGGCGTTTTCAAACGTTTGAGGTCATGGGCCTACCACCTGTGCCTCTTAACTTACTTGCCCAACTGCTCCCTGACATGGGCGCAGACTAATCTCCTCTGTTAGATTATCAAACTAGAATTTACTTGAATTGAATAAGTTGCAAAAGTGATTACAACGAGAGAGAAAAGTTTTGTTACTGTCAATATTAAAGAAACTGATACTGCTTACACTTTTTCTGATGACTCTACCATGCTTCTCATGCTACTCTCCAGTTCTGAAGTCTGGTTACTTAATTGCAGTTTGAGTTAATAAGATCTGTCCTTGCCATATTTAACAGTGGCTTAATGGGAACGCCATATCATCCAAATTAATGAAGCGCAATAAGATTGCTCCTAATTTTCCCCACCATCTAGAGTATGGCATGGCAAGCCCATAATTGACCGATCTATAGGGACTATTCTTCTCTACCTACATGGTTCGGAAAGCTCTCTGTATACACTCTGATGTTGCGCTAGATAACCCTAAGTATGATCTGCTCCCTGGGACTCAGTTCCTTCAAGATTAATCAGCAGTAATCCATTATAATGATAGCTTTCTAACTTACGAGGGCATTAAGTACCCATGATCTTCAAAACCTCTCGCAACTCTAAGACAGAGGTCAAATCCCGAGCCTGTTTACTTGAGAGTGAAGGCCAAATCAATTGGTTTGAATATTACATAAGGGCTTGTCTTGAATTTGGTATCACTGGCCAATAAGTCATACTTAGTTCAGCAGAATGAATGATAATTTCTGAAGAATGATTCGAACTTAATAGATAATTAAGTCAACTTTAAGTGAGTCAATAGAGGTGAGCTTAGCTTGAAGAAAAAGTGAATTCTGCCAGAGCCTCAATGGTGAGGCAGATCCTGACAAGTTCATTCAAATGATTTATATCTAAGTCAAAGGGTCAAAACTGACCAAAGTGATGAAGATATGAGTGGGATGGGAAGACCAGAAGGAGGAGCTTTATAAAAGAAGGACAAAGAGAGTGGTTAGTAGGAAGGAGTAGGAATTAAGAGCAGAAAGAATCTGCTAGCTGTAATATTAAATAAGGTATTGTGGCCTAAGCTATTGCTTCACATTACCTAAATTTAGTACTTATATGGTGGAACAACGATCTTCATGTCATTTTCTGTTGCTCAGTGGTCTTGACTCTGTGCAACTCCTACGGCGTATCTCAAGTATACCGCTAAATTTATAACTATGGTTCTCACTACAGGGGGCCCATTGATCAACACCCTGAAAGCTTCATATTCACAGAGCAATGGCGCAGCAGGCTCAATCTGATGGGGGACTACCCCAGTTATTTGAGTTATCCAATACGTGGAACTAAAACTTAGCTTGGATACTCTACTTCAGACGCAATAAGGGCTTTTTTCAAGAAAGAAAATACAACAGATCCTCTTGACAAGGCCTTTCACCAACTGCACCGGGTGGGTTTCTAAGTTAGCCAACTTGATGACTGCTTGGATGACACTACAGAGCGCCTACACTGTGCAGAGCGCAAATGGAATGTTGTTGCTAGAGCAGAAGAGGTCTTTAGTTACAAGCTACCCCAGTTTAACTGTGATGGAAGCATACATGTATTTTTTAAGAGGTTTGGATTTGCAGTGTTGGTGGTGCCAGCTCGTCATAAGGCTAAACTGTTGTTGTCCACTCTGGATGTCAAGGGTGAAGATCAAGTTATGCTACCTTAAGAATGGTACCACAACATATTAGTAGGTGAAGGAATTTTTGCTCATCCTGTTTGGGGGTGTGGCAAAGATGGCGCAGTGCAAGGCCAATTTTCTAACAATACAAGTTTAACCAAACAAGTCTTTGGTGGAGTTCACGGACTGATTCACATCTGAAGCCCATATGATAGTGGGAGCCAATTTTTTGACCAACGAGGATGTAGGCATATAGATGACAGCAGCTTTCAAGCCATATGAGAGCTTATGATGTTATGGCCAACAATATTCAAGAAGACACAGAGCTATTACATTTTGTTAATCATTTGTGCCATTTCTCTGTCACTTTTCATTCCTCCCAACCTGTAGCAAAGGCCCCTGCATCTAACACCATATCCCTGTTAGTAAATGGACCTCAACGGCTCAGTTATATTACATTGGGTAATACTCGTCCACTTAATGCATTGGCGGGTCCTTTTCGTCCTCCTTGTGCCCAACCAGATTGTACTCAACCAAATTACAATCTCTCATTTAACTTTTGACCCAGACCTTTGGAGGTGATACAGAGATTAGAGCCATTTGCAAATGCATGTTTCTCATGAGGCCAAAGAGGCCACTATGCGATTCATTGCCCTAGCAAACTGAATACTCATGCGTATCACCTTCAAAAATCAAACAGGGAAAAGCTTAAGCAGTGTAGAGATGGGGCGTTCTATACCACTAATACAAATTTATTTGTCCCTGATGATTCCCTATAGTTGATTTGCATTGGTCTCAGTAATCACCCCAAAGAATTATTATATCAACAAATACCTTATAGTATCTTAGACTCTAACCAAGAGAGAGGTCAGAATAACACATACTTAGAGTTCAGCTAAGATTTACAAAAATTGTATGCCTGGAAAATCCTTAAGCAAATTAGTACAGTTGAAGTCAGAATTCAAGTAATGTTTTAGCCCTAAAGGGGGTGGACGTGGCGATTTCAGTAGAGAAATCTTCCCAGGAGTATCCTCATGTCAGTGCCGGTAATTTCACTTTCTCAATAACAAAAAGCTTTGGGACCATCTAGTACTAAAAAATAACAAAAAGCTTTTGAAATTACAAGTACTAAACACCAATGGTTTTTCTTTTTTTGGGTTGTTCATACTGTGATATTTTTATTCAAAATAAAAATAAGCCAATATAGATACCGGCGCTCCAGATAGTATAATATCCACCAAGCTCATGACTAAGCTTCTTCTGAAGAAGGATCTGAAATCCAAGTGGTGTATGGGCCAGGGGGGCACAGAGATATGTGTTGGAGGGCGCTTACAGTGTATTGTCTCTGAGGTTTGGTTCAGTCAGTACATCCAACCTGGTGATGGTTCTGCCTAATAATTACTATGACATGTTGATTGGGGCCATGTTCATGTGGCGATTCAGGGTAGTGATTGATATGGAGGAGGGAACATTTCATATTATAAGTCAATGTGTCTCCATCTATTTTATCTCCAGTGGAGTACTAAAGGACTCAATTCGCTACAGTCAGATTAATCTCACATATAGTGATGATGTGATTCCTGTTTGATATGAGTGGATGAAGTGTAGGACCAAAGCCCTTTCTAACTAAATTTATGAGTGAAATGGTATTCCGTTACAGGCTGCAAGCGCTTTAAGCATACCTTATGGGCATAAAGTCATAATAGGGACAGAGCTTGAGATAGATGTTCCTGAAAGGCTATACAGGGAAATTGTGGGGCCCTACCAGCAATTGCGGCTCAAACCTCATGTGGCTCTGGGGATACTGTTACCAGGGCATGGGAAAGTAAAGGTATTACTAGCGAACCTACAGAAGAAGTCTATGAAAGTCCAAAGGCACCAAGTGGTGGCTTACCTGCATCTAACTCCTATTAATGAAGTCCACCATATGCATAATTTTGAGTCTTGGGAGAACCTCAGCCTACCTGTAAAGGCCTCCTTCAGCGTAATGACAGTGGTTTCACATGAGGCACTGACTGGGCTGTCAGAGGAACAGAAAGATAGGGTGATGACTCTGTATGAGAACTATCAGGGGATATTTTCATCTGATGAACATAATTTAGGATTGTCAGACATTCTCCTTCTCGACTTAAGAAAAAGAATGTTGGAGGCATTAGTGCTCCCAAATCTGCTACCATGATTGGCCCATCTCCTGCCTGATCATCAAATAATATTGTGGTTATTAATGATATGAGTACCAATGGCAAAAAGACTTTGGCAGATTCTTGGTGGAATCCTAACTATTGGAAAAATATGGTTTATCACAAAAATCGGCTTAAAAAAGTAATAATTAATAATAGGATTACTCTGACTTCTCAGCCAAATTTGAGGTGTTCAATATCACATGGATATGAAGCTCCATGATGTGAGAAGATTTTACCCATCAATGATTGGGTGAAAATTAACAAATCATTACCACTCGGATCTGAACCCTCCCAAGGTGAGAAGATTTAACCATCAATGATTGGGTATGAATTAACCAATCATTACCACATGGATCTGAACCCTCCTGAGGTGAGAAGATTTTACTTGACGATGATAGGGTGCAAATTAACCAATCATTACCACATGAGTCTGACCACCACCGAGGTGAGAAGATTTTACTTGTTGGTAATTGGATACAATTCATCCAATCATTACCCCACAGGTCAGTTTTGCCTCAAAATATCTATCTTCGATCTGATAGGCTGAAAGCCTATTTTTCCTAATTTAGATGACTCAGCTTTATATATTTTTGCCTCAAATACCCATGGTCTTGAAATCCAAACTAGTTTAAATAGGAAAACTAGTATCAAGAAAAGGACCTTTCTTGGTTTTGCCCCGCTTAAAATAATAAAAAACATAAAAACTTTAATAAAGCATTATTTTATACTTTTATTAAAAAGTAAGATTCTTACTTTGAAAAAATATTTGTGGCATCCATTGGTGGATCCCACAAACTGGTTCTCACTACAGGGGGTTACCCTGAATACTTCAATAAGTTTTAAAAAGCAATGGAGGCTGTAAACGTGAGCAGCTCTCCTGAATTACAATTAGTTGCTCTTGAGAAGCAACTAGCCAGCTCTTTCTCCCGTCTCAAAAAGCTAGAGCAACGGCTGTTCAAGCTACTTATAAAAGACAGATACACCCCAGGTGAAGGGAGCATTGCTTCCTTTTTGTACGTTTATGAAGCTGCGATGGAGGGCGCCACTGATAAACAGAAAGTTCATTACATTCTTCCCTGTTTAAGCCGCAAAGCCCAAGAGCTGATCGTTCCTTACCTGGATCTGCAGCACATCTGGTCAGATGTTAAGAAGGCCCTCTTGGCTGAATTCAGATCCAAGCAGGGCTTACACAGGGAAAAATAAGCTTTATTTGCGCCTTGCCATGTATGGGGGTGAAACCCTCATTAGTTTTGCTGAGCGTTTCTATATCACTGCTCAAAGGCTGGCTACATCTTACCTGCCTACCCTGGATGATGCTATTGCCGCCATATTAACAGGGTTAGCTTCATAACCCTCTCTCGCCAGGCATATCATATCAGTGAAACGCCACTTCACAACTTTCCGTGATATAAAAGAGGCTTTGTTAGATGTCGCTCATATTCCTTTGGGTGAGCTGCGGCCTATTGAACCGTTGGAAGTGAGGCCACCTATGCCTATTCTCCCCGCAAAACCTGCTTCTTTGGTGCGACTTAAAAAGGACGTTCCTCATTCATGTAAAGTGGAGATCCCTACTGTGGTTTCCCCTTCAGCTCAGTTAATAGGTGCGCGCCTTAAGGGTATATCCTCCAGAACTACTGGGGTTGAAAAATGCCAGTTAAAGCAAAGCTAATTACCCCACCTCTCGTGACTGTCTCCCCCACTTCAATTGTAACATTGCCCATGGTTGAGAATACCCCTGAGGCTGACTCTGAGGGGGTTACGATGATGTTGGGTACTACTTATTGGGAGCCCCCGCAGAAGTGGAGGTCCCTGATCGCCTAAACGCTGGAGGAGTAGATGAAGCCACCATACCTGAAGAGACGTATCGCTGCCAAGTTCTAGGGGAGCCAGTCATTATCAATACTGCCAGTGATGCAGATGAGGTGTTGTATCACCTTATTCGCCCTATCCAGCATGACCATACCATGAAGTCCATCTAGGAAAATTACCCCAAGAACGCGTGAAAATTAACCTCCAATTTCCATCTTAAGGAGATCTTAGCGCTATCGCCCACTTCTGGGGGGATACTTATGAAGGTCGAAGTGGTTATCCAAAAAGTTTGGGTGATGGCTATATTAGATACAGGCTCCCCGGTGAACATAATCTCCTCCAAGTTGATGAAAAAGATCAAACTTGCACCTGACTTGGAGTACAACCAAGACTTTGGAACTGCTGGTCCTAACAACACCCGCGCACTGGGTGCTTACTCGTCCCTTCCCATTCATATTGGAAAGCTTATTCTATCAGCCCTCACAGTGGCTTTGGATAATAATGATTATGATATGCTACTAGGTACTCAGTTTATGATCGAGTATGAAGGCATCATCAACATGAAACAAGGGTCCCTATCTTTAATGAACTATGAAGTTCCATTAGTCTTATCCAACAAAGAACTCATCAAAAATGACTACACCTGTTTATTTGAATACCCCTCTTCTGCTTTGCCTTTGCATTATGTCACCTCCAGGTGCAACACTAAGAAATTGCATGATTCAGTGGAGGCTAGCAATGGTATTCCGAATTTTGCAGCAGATGAGGTGGTGATTAAGCCAGGTGAATAACGAGTGCTTGACACAAAAGTCACATCCCATAACCCCTTCAATCTCTTAAGTGAGGCCAACTTCGAAGGAGAATTTCAGGCTCCCAAAGTACAGCCTAAAAAAGAGAAGTCTACCTCTAAGCCCGTGGAGGCAGCCATTTCTCGTTCTAAGACTCAAGAGAATCGCTCTTCCAAGGATGCTACCCCTCGCAGACCTCAGTCTAAACCTTCGCGCACTGAGGATTTAGATTCTGAAATTACATGTGGCCCCTGTAGTCATTCTGACCAAGAAAAGAGGAATCTTAGAGGAAGTAGTAATCCTCACAGTCAAGGTCGTGTTTTTGATTGCCACAGTAGAACCAGGAGAGCGGACACTGAAAAAGCAATTAGTCAAATCTGTGGTCATCAAATCAAAAACCTTAAGGAGACTGAAAACGTCGAGACTGCTGAGCCAAAAGCGACTGTAAGTCCCATAATTGAGCCTGAGGCTAATCCCAAAGATGATGTCAGGACTCTTGAAGAATACTATGCTAAAAAGAAAGCCCAAAAGCTACTTTCTGATGAAAAAAGAAGCAGTTGCATAAGGCAAATGTGGGAGCTGATGAGTCTCAATGGAAGGGAACTGTTCTTTTTAAAAAAGAGGATGAAGAATTATATGCTGGAAAGTCTAGCCAAGAAAAAACAGTGACTAAAAAGGCCAAGCTGCCAATGAGCTCCAAGCTCCTCTACCTTCTTACCAAGTGTCAGATAGGGTTTTATATTACCACAATTGCATAACTCCTTGAAGTGGCAAATTTGGATTAAACTGGGAGGGGCCATTTACCATCATGTATAAGAGAGAAAATGAGTATTCTATAAAGTCTTTGGCTACAAGAATTATCATAATCTGGGTACATGGCCGCTTCTTACGACCCTACACCCCTCTCAACATTCTTGAGGGGGCAATGTTGGACATTCTCCTTCTCAACTTAAGAAAAAGAATGTTGAAGGTATTAGTGCTCCCAAATCTGCTACCATGATTGGCTCAACACCTGCCTAATCTTTGAATAATATTGTGGTTATCAATGATATGAGTACCAATGGCAAAAAGACTTTGGCAGATTCTTGGTGGAATCCTAACTATTGGAAAAATATGGTTTATCACAAAAATTGGCTTAAAAAGGTAATAATTAATAATAGGATTACTCTGACTTCCTGGCCAAATTTGAGGTGGTCAATATCGCACGGATCTGAACCTCTGTGAGGTGAAAGATTTTACCCATTGATGATTGGGTGAAGATTAACAAATCATTACCACTCAGATCTGAACCCTCCCGAGGTGATAAGATTTTACCCATTGATGATTGGGTGCAAATTAACAAATCATTACCACTCAGATCTGAACCCTCCGAGGTGAGAAGATTTTACCCATTGATGATTGGGTGCAAATTAACAAATCATCACCACTCAGATCTGAACCCAAATCATCGAGGTGAGAATATCTTACTGTCAATGATTGGGTGCAAATTAACAAATCATTACAACTCAGATCTGAACCCTCCCGAGGTGAGAATATTTTACTGTCAATGATTGGGTGCAAATTAACAAATCATCACCACTCAGATCTGAACCTTCCCGAGGTGAGAATATCTTACTGTCAATGATTGGGTGCAAATTAACAAATCATTACCACATGGATCTGAACCCTCCTGAGGTGAGAAGATTTTACCCATTGACTTGGGTGCAAATGAACAAATCATTACCACACGATTGACCACCGCCAAAGTGAGAAGATTTTATCATTAATGATTGGATCCAAATCATTACCCCACGGGTTGGTTTCGCCTCAAAATATTTATCTTTGATCTGATAGGCTGAAAGCCTATATTTTATAATTTAGTTGACTCAGCTTTATATATTTTTGCCTCAAATACCCATGGTCTTGAAATCTGAACTAGTTTAAATAGGAAAAACTAGTATTTAGAAAAGGACCTTTCTTGGTTTTGCCCCGCTTAAAACAATAAAAAACATAAAAACTTTTTAAAGCATCATTTTATACTTTTATTAAAAAGTAAGATTCTCACTTTGAAAAAATAATTGTGGCATCCATCAGTGGATCCCACAAGGATGTTGCATGGATCGTGCATCAGGTAGAAATGAGAGATTACCCTCCCATATGGTCATGGCCCATCCGGCGCTCTAAAGCTGCAGAAGAATTTGTCTTTGATGAGGTAAATAAAGAGCTTGAACATGGGATGTTAGAGCCGTTCAAGAAACCCTGGGCATCTCTGGTGGATTATTATTTAGAAGAAAGATGGCACTAATTGGGTGGTCATTGACTACAGAAAGCTCAATAGCGTCATGAAAAAAGATTTATATCTGCTCCCACATATTGATGACGCTTTATATTGGCATAGAGGGGCAAACATATTTTTTTCAATGGACTTGATATAGGGTACTGGCAAATAGAGTTGCCAGCAGCAGAATGGGAAGAATGCGCCATAATTACTTGAAAGGGTTTTTTTACAGCCCACGCACATACCACAAGGTTGTGCAACGCCCAAGCTACATTCCAGCGCGCTATGGACATCATCTTAAGGGACCTGAAGCTATCTTGCAATTTCTTCACCTTGACAATATCAACATGTTCTTGCAGACATTTATGGAGAATCTTGCACCACATAGAACAAGTTTCCACTAACTCGCTGAAGCTAATATAAAATCAAGCTGCAGAAGTGTAACTTCTTTAAGGAGCAATTGGAATACCTCAGGAATGTGGTAGACCTAAAAGGGCATAAACCTCAGCTGGCAAAGGTGAAGCTATAGATAAAATGACTTGGCCAGGTAATAAGCGGGATATCCAGGCGTTCTTGAGGATGGTTAGCTGCTACTGATGGTTCATTCCTAACTTCAGCTGTATTAGGCTCCACTTCTCAAGTTATAAGAAAAAAACGCCAACTTTGACTGGACTAAATGTTGTTAAAATGCTTTTATCTCTCAGACCTCATTGGCTAGCGCACCCATTTTGCAATACCTAATTTTTAAAAGGAATTAATTGTGCAATTGGATGCTTCACTTTCTTCAGTGGGGGGAGTGTTGTATCAGTAGGATGATGACAATGTTGAGCTCCCTGTCGCATTTTGTAGCCAAAGCTTAAGCTGTTATAAACGTAATTACACCATGACTGAGAGGGAGTGCTTAGTAGTGATATATGCATATAAACAGCTTTGTGTATACCTCCACAAGTTAAAATTCAAAGAAATAACGGATCATGCATCCTTGCGTTGGCTGCAGAATTTTTGGAGCCCTGAAAGACAGTTTTTTCAATGGGCATTGAAGCTCCAAGCATATGACTTTGAGATAGCACACCATCCAGAGCGAAACATCAGAATTCAGACTATCTCTCACTTTTGACAACGGGTGCTGTCATGGCAGATTGAATGATATAATGTACAAGAAGACGGTTATGGGAAAATATCATGATGAGCCGCAAGTGATCAAAGCGTTAGATGGTCTTCGCCAGGACACCTTTCTGCGCAATGGGGAATTATATAATAGAATTGGAGGATTGACGCTAAGCTTTCCGCAACCCTCTGCCAGGCCAGCGATTATCTGGATGCACATATGGTGGTAGGTCATGGAGGGTTGCGGAAAACGCTAAAGTTTTTGTGACCCACTACTATTGGGAGAGCATGCACTATGATGTGTTTGAGACATTGTTTGTTGTCACTAGAAATAAGTAGAGAACAATTCCCACAAGAAATCTACCTATCATTTGGTTAAGCTCCATTCTGCATAGCACACTGTTTCCCTTGATGCAATGGGCCGTTTTCAAAAGGATATAAATCACTCCAAGTATTTACAAAAAAGCTACAGATCACTTGACTAGGTGGGTAGAAGCAAGAGCAATCAGGGATTTAGGGGCTTTAACAACTGCTAAGTTCATTATGAAGTGTGTCATTTAGTGACATGGCTGTCCAAAGTTATTCTCATTGATAACAGAACAATTTAACGTCGCATGTCCTTCTATAGTTATATAAGTTAATGGCCATCTGCGGTGTCTTACTAATCATACTAACCTTAACCCAATGGGATGGTTGAAAGAGTCAACGGCACCTTAGTGAACATTTTCTATAAGCTGGTAAATGATTGGCCCACTGACTAGAGTGCCCTGCTATTCGCCGCCATCAGTGCATATATTTAAATTTAAATTTAAATTAAATTTTAAATTTATTGCGGGGAAGGCCGACCATGGGATGGACACTTCTGAATATGACTCAGGAAAAACAAACTTAGTACCAGGGAAGGCACCTCAGAGAAGCGATGCTATCTCTTGTTGCCAGCGGGAACGCCACTTATGGGGAGGGGGAGGGAACGTGTGAAGGGGCCGTAGCCACTATTGAGCACGTGTGGAGGAAGGAGTCTGATTTGATGAACCAGACTGGGAACCAGGAGGAGACCAGCTGTTGGCGACGCGGTGGGAGGTATCCAAACATCCACACTTGAAAGTGGTCCACCAAGTGAGACTGGAATCTGTGGACAGCTTCTGGGAGGGTGGGGATGGAGCCAGCGATGGCATCCAAGATAATCGTGTGGATAGTCCACATGGCGATTGCAACCACCAGAGCATGGAGGGAGGCAGTGGAAGGGGGAGGCCATTGATAGAGAAAACATATCTCTTGACAGACTGAAGGGATGCGTTTGATCCTGGCCCACCAGACGTTGAATTTCGCGCCATATCACTTTAGAGGTGGGGCACTTCTTAGGAGGTGGAACAGCGTTCCTTACTGGCCACACACGATACAGGATGAGTGTAAAGCGTTAGAGCGCTCAGCTGTATGATACACCCACCTCAGGCAGCGCCACACATGGGAGAGGACTTGAGGCTGCAACAGGGGATGGTGTGCGTAGTTCCAGATAGTCTTTTGGGTCTCAGTGGAATAAGGGATGTCCATCATGTCCAGGTAGTCCACCCTGGATAGGACATGGGGTCGAATGGGGATCACGCCATCATGGATGGGTAGCCCCTGTACCTCTTGTGTGAACTGAGGAGAGGGGCGGCCTCTTCGGGTTGTATGTCCACTAATATGAATTCTCCACTCTGCGCTTTGCATGGAGAGTAGGATTCGTTTGTAGTGGGTTTTAGTCCCATGAGGACCTGTGGCCAATGTGTGTGATGCGAGGTATTTCATCAGGGAGTGGGGGTTTGATGGATTGTTGAGGCCCAAGGCTCGGGAGAAGTTATGTGGGCTGCGCGGGACCAGTGTTGGGATGGGAGTGTAGGAGCGGTGACGGCCGCGATCTAGGACCCCAGGATCTTGGCAGCATGGGCTTTGAAGTCAAACAGGCCCATGCCACCTTGATGATGAGGGCCAAACATGACCTCTAGCCATACTGGTGGAGGGCGGCCGGACCAAAGCTATCCTTGCAGCAAAGCATACAGGATTTGAAGAAGCTTGGGGAGAAGGGGATGGCGTGGGCTCTGAACCAGACTTTGGATAGGAGCATAGAGTTGGCAAGAACAACCCTGCCAGTGAGGGTAGTAGGGTGGGCTCTGAGAGAGGCGATTCTCTTCATCACGCTGTCCAGTATATGGCACTCCATTACTGCTGACGCATATCCGCCTGCCTCCATCCACACGCCCAGATGGCGCACTGGTCCTGTGGTAGGACGTGGCACGAAGGGGAGCACCAGTGGAGCGGTGTGTGTTGAGTTAGTGAGGCGTGGACGTGGGCGAGCAGATGGGCCAGGTTGGGAACTAATTGCTGGGGCCCAGCAGTTCTGAAACTGACCAAGGAGGATGATTTCAGTTTTGGAGGCGTTCAGTGCCGCGTTGCTTACCTGGGAATATTCCTGGATGAGGGCTTCAAGCGCGCATACATCTTTGTTGTTAGACACCCCCACCACGCAATCATCTGCAAATGCCATCATCTTGACTTTGGCTTGGCCTGGTGCATGGACCCCAATGAGGTGGGCATTCATGATCCGAAGTAGTGGGTCAAGGCTGAAGTTGTATAAGAGTGGGCTAAGGGGGTCTCCTTGGCGTAGGCCCCTTTGAGGGCGGACTACTTCTGTTAGGAAGCCTGGGCCACGCACTGCCATTGTCGCAGATTCCGTGAGCAGCATTACCCAGTTTATGAAGCGGGGGGTAGGCGGAATTGATGGAGTCAGGCCCTTAGGTATTCCTAGTTTACTCTATAGTAGGCCTTTTGTTGGTCCAAGAATACCAGTGCCCCAGAGGCTGTGGACTGACATGCATTAGCCACAGAGTGCACGTTATCCCAAATCGACCTTCTGGGAATGAAACTGAATTGTTCTGGGGAGATGGTGGCAGATGCTACAGTCCCTAAACGGTTAGCCATAATGATTGTTAAGATTTGGTGTCTGTGTTTGTTAGGGAAATGGGGCGCCAGTTGGCTAAGTCAAGCTTATCCCCTTTCTTGAAGAGTGTGACAGTAAAGGCCTCATGTCCGCCTGGTAGGAGGCGCGTTTCCAACAGGCTTTGGTTAAGTGAGGATAGCAGCAATGGGGATATGTATTTGAAATATTTTTTGTAGAACTCATATGGAATGCCATCTGGGCCTGGGCATTTTTGGTTTGGCGCACCGCGAATGGCTGTCCATAATTTGTTCGAGTAATTAAATTCATTATTTCTGGGTATCAGAAAATAGTGCAGATATGAGCTCAATCAAGAAATTCCGCCATTTCAGCCGGCTGAATTGGTTCAGCTCGGTATAACTTGGAGTAATATTTTTGCATTACGATTGCCACTTTGGCCAGTGTGTCTGCAATGGAATTATCCGATCTTTGCACCTGTGTGCAGGCCACGCTCTGGCGTGGTGCGAAATTTTTTTTAAAGAAGTATGCGGTGCACTTGTTGCCTTTAGTGATGCGTGTGGCCTGTATTGGACACAAACCCAATGTTTGTGTTGCCTTTCAAGTGCGTTGAGGTGGGTGGCTGCCTCCACCCACTTCTGGCCCCATGCAGGGCTATATCCTGTGGCTGGAATGTTGGACTCTAAGTGGGCCAATTCCGCCAGAGTGCACGAGATAACTGCCGATGTGGCTTGTGAGCGCCTGGAGGAGATATGGCGATAGTGGTGGATGGTGTCCTCTTTTTAAGTTGCCCATGTGGAAATGGGGTCCACACAAAATGGTGCAACAAACGATTTTGCCAAAGCTGCCTCTTCCACCCACATGGAAAATCCTGGCGACGCAAGCTTGGGGGGGCGGATTTTGCACCAATGTGGGGCCTTTGCAACTGTGGTGGGTAAGTGGTAGGTTATTGAGACCAGTCGGTGATCAGAGATTTACTTTTAATTGTTTTGAAGTGTGAGATGTGGGGTTGGAACTTGCCAGCATTAGAATAAGGTCGATGCAGGTCATAGACCTTAATTGGCCATTGTGGACGTGGGGACGTGTCATGTTTTTGAGCAGTGGGGCATGTTGCGGCAGCGCATCCATTAACCCAAGGGTGGCTTTTAGAACGCGTAGTTCTACATGACCCTGTGGGGCGTGGGGTGAGGGAGGCCACCGGTCCGTTGGTGAGGTTAGCCAACAGTTCATGTCGCCAACTAGGAAAGAATCAGGGGGTAGCGGTAGGGATTTGACCAATGAGAAAAATTCCTGATGCTCGTGTGCACTGTTTGGGGCATAGATGTTGACAATTGCGTGCACAACGTCAGCCCACGAGAAGGTGCCGATGAGCACTCAGCCATTTAGGAATGTTTCTGAGGATGTGAATTTGAAAAAATTATTTTTCTGAATTAGCACCCCACAGTGCTTTGACCATAATGATAGATATGGGAGGAGCATTGTTTTCCAAGTTTCCTCGGAACCTCATGGACAGTGGGACTCCTGGATGGCCAGGATATCCACGGGTAAATTGTATTGTAAAAACTCAGTTTCCTAGCCCAGGACGGGGAGGCCTTGAGTCCAGCAATATTCAACATCACTTTAGTGAAGGTTTCCCCATTGCATCTTAGGTGTGAGGGGGTGGGCCCCCAGGCCCACCAGCCTCTTCAAGTTCCCCACGGGCTTTCACAGCAGTTTGGGTGTTAGCAGCAACGCTATTGGGGTTTTTGTTGATATTTGCAGAAAGAGTCGTGTTGGCTTTGGCCTTCAATTTTGTTTATCTGACGTCAGATGATTTTTTGCAGTGCGGATGAGTTCAGTGTACCATCGAGCAGGTCAAAATTTTTTTTTCAGTTGGGATAGGTCCCAAGTCAATTTTGACTGGAGCTTGGGTGCAGCGATTGGGTGAGATCAAATCTCCCATCAGATCCTCAGATTGAGTGGCCCACTCAGCATGAGCTTCCCAATCTGATTGGATGATGAATTCCCAAGTTGCTTCTGCCGCGAAGGTCTCCATGTCCTCCTGGTGTTGTGATTGTGGGATAGCGGTGGTGGCCTTGGCTGCTTCGCCTACGCAGCCCTGCGGGCCTGCTTGGCCTTCTTCCGCTCCTGCGGGGAGATGGGATTTACCAATAGGTAGCAGCTTTGTGCTCCCATGGGAAAGCCTCCTTGGTGCTTGCGGTTGGTTCATAGTGTGCCTCTCCGCTGGCCATGGCTGCCAAGGGGTGCTCTTGGAATGTGACGCCCTCCTTGATGGGGCATGCGTGCGCCTTATGGCCAAACGTGTCACAGTGGGTGCAAATGGGGGGCATGCTGTCCACGGTTACCCAGAATGGGTGGGTGGTATGCCCTGCAATATCAATAAAAGTGGAGTGCGGGATCTGGGTTAGGTCCTTCACGATCTACTCAGTTGGGGTCAGAACTGTGATGGCTTTGCCGGTGCACAGGTGTGGCATCAGCGTGAAGTGCTGCATTTCAAAAGATTTTATTTCATCATATACGGCGAGACCATCTTTCAGGTGTTGTTCCAAAATGTCACGTTTTACTTTAGTAGGCAAAAAGTCAAATGTGAGGAAAATTTGGTTTGATTTTGTCCATCTGGTGCGTTTGGTTTCAACGACCCATTGCCCTTTGGGGAGATCAACCACTATGCACACCGCTGCAGCCTCGTCTGCTGCTATTTTGCTTTCAAAACCTAGGTCCAGCCAACTGCGCGACATGGAGTGAGGTACAATGTACACCGCGGTTGGGAAAATTTTGTGTACATCTTTACAAAATTTTTCCCATAAGGCCGTTTTTTGGATGTCCAGATAAACACAGACTCCAAATTCCACCGATGAAAGTGGCTGGGAGTGTGGTGTGTTGATGTATTGGTTGCATCGTGCTTGCCATGTGAGTATCTCCAGGGAAATTGTGACCGCTGGTTTTTTGAGATTTTTGTCTATTCCGCCAGATTCTCCGGGGCATTTTTGAACGTTGGAGGCCGTGGGCCTTCCACCTGCTCCTCTTACCTTGCTTACCCAACTGCTCCCTGACATGGGCGCAGACTAATCTTCTCTGTGAGATTATCAAATTTAGATTCAGTCTTGAATTGAATAGGTTGCAAAAGTGTTTGCAACGAGAAAGAAAAGTGCCATCAGTGCATATATTACTAAATATCATTCATCAATGGGAAAAGTCCCTTACAACTACTCAATGGAAGACATCCAGCTTTTCCAGCATTGCTTTATACCTGTGTGGATGATACTGGAAAAGTAAAGCCCCACCACTATCTGACTAACTTAACGGACTTACTGATATAACTTCAAACTAAAGCATATTACACTAGTCTAGCTAAGAAATTTCGTGATCATACAGCTTACCAAAGTAGACGCAGCAGACTCTCATGGTTCTTTGTAGTTTAATGTCTTTGTTGTGATTTAGTTATGACTGGACAATAATCCCTAAGATGTTATAGCAGAATGGATGGAATCCGCCAAGTTTGATAGGAGTCTTGATTATTAGAGCGTCTTAAGAAGTGGTGATTTTGAGTTGGGAAATCGCTTCAAATTGGGCAATCATAAAATCAATGAATGAAGAGTTTCTGGAACAATGAGATACAGAATTTTAAATTACTAATCCATGAAAGTTGTATTAACTGAAGTCGCTATGATATAAGAGAGATGAGATGATGGAGAAAGTAGGTTGTTATTAGTTTAGATTGAGTGGAACAGCGAGTATCGCTATATTTAATATATTAAAAAAAAAGAGTGTAATGGGAGCAAATGCTCCATATTTATTAATGTGTTTATTATGTTGTTCCA
Source organism: Massospora cicadina (assembly GCA_022478985.1). NCBI lineage: Eukaryota > Fungi > Entomophthoromycota > Entomophthoromycetes > Entomophthorales > Entomophthoraceae > Massospora > Massospora cicadina. The sequence goes on along the minus strand of JAKSZP010015898.1, from coordinate 120,359 downwards.
AGGACAATGATCATCATATCGTTGGTCTTATTGTTCAGTGGGCTGAACCCTGTGCAAGATTCCTTATGGCATATCTCAACAATTCCGCCAATTTTATAGCAGTGGTGCTCATTACAGAGGGCTCATTGATCAATCACAAAAAGTGATAAAAGTTCCTCAGTCAATGGTCATTTCATATCAGGATTGCTTTGGAAAGGAATCATCCTGAGATACTGCAACTGTTGAATATGCAGAACTCAAGCTTGCCCTGGACGCTGTGCTTAAATAAAAGAATGAGTTTCTGCAGGAGGTTTGCAGAAATAAGCTGCCTCCATTTGATTGTGAAGGGAATATTCATGGGTTCTTTGAGCGATTTGAAATTGTGACAGAAGGAGCCTCAGATTGATGGAGAGCAAAACTGCTGATTTCTACCTTGGATGTCAGAAGTGCTGATCAAGTCGTCTGTTATCTTTCAGGAAGTTCCATTACATACCAAGAATCCAACAAGACAGTGGTGCAGTTGTTCAGAGGAACTGCAAAGATGTCACAGAGGAAGGCAGAATTTTGCTCATCAGGTTTCAGCAGAATGGGACCCTCACCACGTTTGCTGAGCAATCTACAATGGAAGCTCAAGTGCTAATTTTGGCCAGGATTTTATCAGAATCTGATATGTGTATTGCGATGACTTTTGCTGTGAAGCCATACCGTGAGTTGTATAATGTTATGACCCCAATTTTGGATGAAGATGTACCTTTGCTTAAAATTGTTCAGTTTTTACGCCATATATCAGCCAACTTCCCTCCACCTAATAAGAGCGGAATTCTTCTGCTACTACCGCTGAATCATCTTACTTGAGGAACTTTGTCTGTCCAGTTCAGATTCACTAAGTTACCCTCCCCAGTTAAACGTCCTCCCCATACCTACTTATCATCACTGGCCCAACTATCGCCCTAAACATGTTTACGCTGATTACTTCCAGCCCAACTCTAAATGTGGCTTGTTTCACATTAATCAGGGACATGGGTCCTATGGTGTCTTCTGTTTCATATTCAGTCAACAGAAATATCTGACACAGTGGTGCCCCAATCAACTGGTCTCTTGCGTACATCAGGAACAGTACTGTAAGGGAAAAGCTTGAGCGGAGTAGAGATGGGACTCTATATTTCCGCTATACCAAACCTAAACGTTTCATTAGAACCCATTTTAGAATATTAAGCGGAAGTTCCCTTGCATAATGAGTCAGTATTATATCAGAAGCCAGCTGGGGAGGTGAATGTTTTGACACAAGTGCAGTCTGCGGCTAGGGTAAAAAAGAGGTCTCAGATGCAGGTTTTGCCATATGCTTGTCAAATGTTTGACCAAGTTTCCCCTGAAAAGTTAGACCCCTCCTATGATGCACCTTTCTTGGAAAGCAATACGCGTCACTCTTCCATTCAACACTATTATAAAACAATATTCCAGAATTGGTGAAGGGATTTCATGTTTCCTTGGAAACAGATAATCTTTAAATGTCCATAATATAAACAGTCGAGATGCATCTTACTTGGAATGTACTTACTGCAACCTGGTTGTAGCTAGAACCCAGATCTGTGCCATCATAGATACTGGTGCCCCATCAATATAGTCTCCAACAAATTGGTGGCCATGTTGACATTAAAACCTGATGTGGAACACCAGATGGTATATGGAACTGCTGGAGCAGAAAACATGGTCTCTGAGGAAGCATACAATGCACTTCCATTGCAATTTGGTTCTATTGTTGTGGTAGACCCAGCTATAATGTTACTGAATAGCAATTATGATCTGTAATTGTAACTGCCTTCTGCGACACTATGGGGCTACCATTGATATGACAGATGAGACTTTCGAGATATTGGGTCAGCACTTCCCAATTCACTCCACCTCTTGTAGAGTGCCAAATGATCTGGTGCATATGGGGAATATCAATCTAGCTTATAGCGACAGAGTAATCCCTAAGAGATACCATCAGGTAAAGGGCAAAACCTGGGCCCTTCCCCAACAGATTTATGAATATCAAGGGATGCCGCTCAGAGATGCTGGACCTATATCTATTTCACCCAAGCATTAGGTTGTAATGAACACTGACTTAGTGACTGAAGTTCCAGATGGACTTTATAGGGAATTTTGTTGGGCCATATCAGCAATTGCAGTTTGAGCCCCATGTGGGCCCAGGAATTATATTACCAGGACAGGGGAGACCAAAGTTTTACTTGAAAATCTACAAACGGTACACTGCAAATTCGCCACCACCAAGTAGTGGCGTATTTACACTTAATATTCATCGAGGAGGTTTTTTTGGTTCATGAGTTTGGGTTACTAGAGAAATTTGGTCTGCCTTTCAAGCCACATCTCAGTGATAGTTGTATTGCGTGATGAATTAATGGGGCTGTCAGAACCACAGAAGGATTGCTCAATCGCTTTAAATCAAAAATATAAAGAGATTTTCGCTGTCAATGACCATGATTTAGGATGTGCGCGGGGGTGGTCATAGGATAGACACTGGAGATCATCCTCCAATCATGCCAAGGCCAATCCGCTCGATCAAGGGTGGTGGAAGAAGTAGTAACTAAGGAAATTGACAAGCTATTAGAGCAAGGGATGTTTTACCATCGAAGTCCCCATAGGCTTCCCCTGTCCAAATTGTAAAAAAGAAGGACGGTACTAACTGTGTAGTGATTGACTATTAAAAGAACAACAGCATTACCAAAAAGGACTCATATCCCTTGCCGCGGATTAATGAAGCTTTGGATTGGATAGGAGAAGCTCGTTTTTTCCCAGCGATGGACCTGATCTCAGGCTACTGGCAAATTGAGTTGCCACCAGAGGAGCAAGAGAGGTGCGATGTAATCACATCCAAAGGTCTTTTTCAAATAACCTGGATGCCACAAGGGCTGTGTGATGCCCTAGCTACGTTTTAATGGGTAATGTACACTAACTCTTAGACCTAAAGCTGTTGTACATCCTTTTATACTATTATGACATTAATGTATTCTACTGAACCTTATCTGAACACCTCGACCATTTAAAAGCATTATTCCTCCAGCTTGGTGAGGCCAACACCAAGATCAAACCCTGTAAATGCCATTTATTTAAGGACCGGCTGGAGTACCTGGGGTTCATGGTTGATTCCATGGGGCTGAGACCTCAACCAGACAAGATGGAAGCTAAATGAAAAATGACTCTGCCCAACGGTAGGCGGGATATACAGGTATTTTTGGTAATGGTCAGATATAACCAGCACTTCATTGCTAACTTCAGCTGAATTGGGGGCCCACTATTTGAGCTATTATAAAGGACACCATGTTCAAATGGATGGGACGTCAGCAACGTGCTTTTGAAATGCTTCAAATGGCACTGACCAGTGCGCTGGTGTTATGCTATCCCAATTTTCAAAAAGAGTTCATTGTTCATATGGATGCATCCCTTTCCTTTGTGGGGGCAGTCCTATCCCAATAAGATGAGGAAGGAGAAGAGCACCCCGTAGCATACTGTAGTCATAGCTTGAACATCCATGAGCGCAATTATACCATGACTGAGTGGGAGTGCTTAGCGGTGATCTACGCCTATAAGCAATTTTGGGTGCATTTGCATGGGTAAAATTTAAAGTTGTAAAGAATCATTCCTCGTTACGCTGGTTACAGAATCTTAAAGAGCCTGAAGAGCGTCTGTCTCGATGGGCTCTTAAACTTCAGGCATACAATTTTGAAATTTTTCTCTGACCTGGAGCAAAACACCAAAATGCCAATTGTTTATTGAGATTACCCACAATTGCTGTTATGGCAGATCTAAGTGATATAATGTTTAATAAAATGCTTAGCAGAAAGTATGACAATTAACCACATTCAGTCATCAAGGTATTGGATGGAATAAGGGCCTACACGTTCCAGAAAAATGGGGAATTATATAAGTGGATAGGGATACTACTGTGAATATCCCAAAACCTTCCGCCCTCCCTACTGTTATCATGAGCGCACATAGGGCCGTTGGCATGGGGTGTGCGCAAGGCGTTAAAATTATTGTGACCTTGGTATTACTGGGAAAGCATGAACTTCAATGTGCTTGATACTATCTCCTCCTGTCACCAGTGCCAACTGGAAAAGCCATTCCACCAGAAGACCTCATACCAGTTAGTGAAGCCACACTATGATTGGCATATGGTTTCCCTTGATGTTGTCAGCCCTCTGCCAATGGGAGCTAACTGGTTAATGCAATTCTGATATGACTGTGCAATAAGCACTAAGACGTTATAAAAAATGGATGGAATACGCCAAGTTTGATATGAGTTATAATTATTTGAGTGCCTCAAAGTAACGCAATGTTTGGTTGTTGGGAAATCTCCTTGAAGTAAGCGATTGCAAAATTAACAAATGAATAATTGACGGAACCAATGAGATATGGTAAATTGAATTACTAAGCCATGAAAGAGATACCATCTGAAGTCACTACAATATAAGAAAGATGAGATGATTAATAAAGGGGGTTGTTAATAGTTGAGAGTGAGCAGAACAGCAAGGATCCGCTGTATTTATTATATTAAATAGAAAAGAGTGTAGTGGGAGCAAGTGCTCAGTATTTATTAAATAAGTTTATTCTGTTGTTTCAAGAATAACAATCATCATATTTTTGGTCCTATTGCTCAGTGGGCTGAACCCTGTACAAAATCCCTTATGGCATATCTCAATTCCAACAATTTTATAACAGTGGATTTCAATACAGAGGGCTCATTGATCAATCACAAAAACAGATAAAAGTTCCTCAGTCAATGGTCAAAACATATCAGGCTTGCTTTGGCAAGGAATCATCCTGAGATACTGCAACTGTTGAATATGCAGAGCTCAAGCTTGCCCTGGACGCTGTGCTTAAATAAAAGAAGGAGTTTCTGCAGGAGGGTTGTATTGAAAAGCTGCCTCAATTTGATAGCGATGGGAACATCCATAGATTCTTAAAGCGATTTGAGTTTGCAACAGAGGAGCTTCAGATCAGTGTGAAGAAAATATTAATGTCCACCCAGGATGTTAGAAGCGCTGACCAAGTTACTTGCTATCATCCCAACAGTTTCGTTACCTATCAAAAAGTGAAGGATACTGTGCTGTGGTTGTTTGAAGGAACTTCAAAGATGGCGCAGTGAAAGGCTGAGTTTTTAACCATTGGATTTCAACATAATGAGACCCTCACTGCATTGGCTGATTGATTTACAGCAGAAGTCCATGTGTTAATTGGGGCAGGGATTTTAACTGAATGTGACATAAAAATAGCATTAACCTCCACTGTGAAACCATACCGTGAGCTTTTTAATGCCATGGCTCCATATTTAGAGGTTGACGTACCCTTTCATAAACTTGTTCAAATCCTACGCCGTCTATCTGCTACCTTCCCTCTACCCAATATAGAGAAGAAACCTATCACCTCCACTGCTAGCCTTTCTTATTCGGAGGAATTATCCCTCTCTGTTCAGTGTCCAGTTGACATCCCCTGGACTTATATTCATTACAAGCCTCGCTTCCAACCAAGTTGCTATCAGCAGTTCCCCTATTGGGAGGGTCCTGGTTACACTGTTCAATTCCAGCTAACTTTTGGGGTGGCCCATTTTACAACAATCAAGAATGCAGGTCTTACGGGGTCAATTGCTTTTCATGCGGTCGCTCTGAGCACCTGGCTAGAGGTTGTCACAATTATTGGGTCAAGTACCTACTGTGGAAGCAGCACAATCAGGGGAAAAATTGGAGCGGAGTAGAGATGGGACTCTCTACCTCCGCTATTCTGAATCAAAGCGTCCCACATGAACCTATCCCTGTACATTCAGCAGAAGTTCCTCAGTATGATAACGCCTTTCTATATCAGCAGCCAGTTGGAGGGGTGAATGTGCTGACACAAATGCGATTCATGGTCATGGCGGAAGCAGGCTCCCAGGAGCAACCAAAGCCTTGTTCTTGTCAAATGTTCAATCAACTTTCTACAGATGAACCTGATCTATTAGCTGATGCACTTCTCTTAAAAGAGGTAAACGCGGCCTTCTCTATGGATTCTATTATTAAAGAATACCCTAAAGTGGGGGAGAATATTATGAGCTTCCTTAGAAAAAATGATCCTTAAAATATCCATATTTAAAACAATAAGATGTATCTTACTCTGAGTGTACTTATTTTGACAATATCATAGCAAACCTGAGTTTACGCAATAATTGATACAGGTGCACATCAACATAGTGTCCACAAAGTTGGTGTCAAAGTTGGCATTAAAGACTGATGTGGAACATCATACACAGTGCATTCAAAAGTTCTGGTACTGACGTTTTAAAGACACAACTTTAAAAAAAATAAACTTTATTTTATCATAATTTAACATACAACCTTTCCCTCTCTATACATATTTATATCGCTAAAACAATTGTTAAAAGGCATGCACATAGTTCCTATTTTGTATAACCATGTTTAAACCAGCTGTCACATTCTTCTGAATTGTCTCTACTTTATCAAAAGGATGAACCTTCAGTGCCACCTTCATACTATAATTATCCACCCTATTCACCAGATTTGGCTCTGTCTGACTTCTTTCTGTTCTCTAATCTGAAGGTGGCACTGAAGGTTCATCCTTTGGATAAAGTAGAGACAATTTAGAAGAATGTGACAGCTGGTTTAAACATGGTTATAAAAATTAGTAACTATATGCATACCTTTTAACAATTGTTTTAGCAATATAAATATGTATAGAGAGGGAAAGGTTGTATGTTAAATTATGATAAAAGAAAGTTTATTTATTTGTAAAGTTGAGTCTTTAAAACGTTAGTCCCAGAACTTTTTGAATGCATTGTGTATGGTGTATGGGACTGCAGGCGCAGAAAGCACGGTCTTTGAAGGAGCGTACAGCGCACTTCCTTTGCAATTCAGGTCAATTTTCATTGTAGCCCCAGCTATAGTGTTAACAAACAATAACTATGAACTGTTAATTGAAACCACTTATATGCGCCACTTTGGGGCTGTTGTTGATATGACAGCAGAGACATTTGAAATTCTGGGGCAGCGGATCCCAATCTACTTCACTTCCAGCGGAATGACAAAGGATCTGGTACAAATGAGTCACATTAACCTTGCATATGGTGATGTGGTGGTTTTGGTTTGCTATCATCGACTAAAGAGAAAGACTCAGGCCCTTCCCCCTCAAATTTATAAATATCTAGGGCTACCGCTTAGAGCTGCTGGCCCTACTTCTATTCCCAGTGGACACCAAGTAATCATAAACACTGAGTTAGAGGTGGAAGTGCCTGCTGGGCTATATGGGGAGGTTATTGGGCCCTACTAGCAATCACAGCTCGAGCCCTACATGGCCCCAGGCATTATACTTCAAGGCATGGGGAGATCAAGGTCTTAGTAGCAAATCTTCAGGATAAACCAATACAAATCTTCTGACACCAAATAGTTGCATTTTTACATTTCATCCATGTTGAAGAGGTCCTCCAGGTTCATGAGTTCAGTTCCTTGGATGAATTTGGTCTGCCCATTGAATCACAGTTTGGCATAATGGCGGTTGTACCACGTGAAAATTTAATAGGGTTAACAGAAGACCAGAAAGATTAAGCGGAAGCATTACTTCATAAAAACAAAGAGATATTTGCTATCAATGATCATGATTTAGGTGTGCACAAGGAGTGATCTATCAAGTGGACACTGGGGATCATCCCGCTATCAGATCTCAGCCAATCTTTCAATCTAGAGCAGCGTCAGAAGTTGTTACAGCAGAAATCAATAAACTGTTGAGCAAGGAATGCTTGAACCATCAAAGAGCTCATGGGCTTCCCTTGTCCTAATTGTCAAAAAAGGATGGTAACAACTGGTTAGAGTTAGACTACCAAAAGCTCAACAGCATTACAAAAAAGGACTCATACCCCTTGCCACAAATTGATGATGAATTGGACCAGTTGGGGAATCTAGCTAATTCTCCAAAATGGATTTGATATCTGGCTATTAACAGATTGAGTTACCTCTAGCGGAATAGGAGAATTGTGCCATTATCACTTCAAAGGGGCTTTTTCATCCAACACATATGTCACAAGGACTTTGTAATGCCCCAGCTACATTCCAACAGGCAATGGATACTATCCTTGGCAACTTGAGGATGTCATTCAATCTTGTATATCTTGAAAATATCAACATTTTCTCCCAGACGTTTTCTAAGCACCTTAATCATTTGTGTCAGACATTTGCCTTTGCGGCTTAAAAATAAGAATGTCTTAGGTCAAGTTCTGTCAAGCAAGGGAAATGTCAGCCATTTGTGATTTTCTGATGGTAATAAGAGTAATTTTTAATAAAAATATTGACGATATTTGGCCAAAAGACCCTGGCCAATTCCTGTTGGAACCCTGTAAATTGGGGATACACCAGTTCGAAACCATCACAGGCACTTTTAGTAAAATCAAACAATCAGATTTTGCCAATTGCATATTATAATTCAGGGAAACTAGCGGAAGGTACTCCTCCAACAAGCACCAAGTCCTTCACCACAACTGCATGGGGCCACCTCAGTTTATAGGCATGGCAGTAGGCCCTTAAAGTGAGAATAATTTCTTGAGTGGTGATTGGTTGTGGTACATCAAAACCTTGCCACATGGGTATATTCTGCCCCAAAACCCCAAAGTCCATTTTACTAAAATTCACTAACTTACCCCAAGATCTGATAGAATTGACACATATTAACTAAATTGAAAAGCATCAAAGCTATCCAAACCTATCTCAAATCCCACAGATCTTCAGAAATAGTATAAATACTAATGATTGAAAGTCAGAAAGTGATCGCTTCTCATTTTTACCCCTGTGCTTACATTAAAAAATTATAAAAACCAATTTTTATATTTGTCTATTTTATTTTTATTAAATCCTTTGTGGGATCCAGCGACGTAGTACCAAGTGAGCATAACTGAGCTGGATTACTACAAAATGGTGCTCACTACAGGGGTCCTTGAACACCAAAAATAGTTGCTCTTGAAAAGCAACTGGCTAGAGCTTTGTCCCGCCTTGAGGAGATTGAGCAGCGCCCTTTCAATTTCCCCTTGAGGACAAATACAACCCTGGTGAAGGAAGCATTGTTAACTTTTTGTATGTCTATCCAAGCCATGGATGGTACAACAGACAAGAAAAAGTTCGATGCATCCTTCCTTATTTAGCTGCTTAGCACAAGAGATGACAGTACCCAACCTGAACCCTGGGTACACCTGGTCAGAAGTGAAGGAGGCTCTTCTAGCTGAATTTGGATCAAAACAAAGTCTACACCGGGAAAAACAGGACTTTATGCGCCTTAGTATGTATGAGGAGAATCAACCATTGCCTTTGCTGAACGCTTTTAACTTGCTGCATAAAGATTGTCAACCTCAAACATGCTAGCCCTTGATGATGCTATCGCCGCCCTGTTAACTAAGTTAGTGTCTCAGTCTTCTCTAGCTTGACATATCATCTCAGTGAAATGCAACTTCAAAAAATCCGCACTATTAAAGAGGCTTTGATAGAAGTGGCCAAATTCCACTTAGGTGCCAAACATAATGTCACTGAGGTGAAACCTTCAGCGCTAACCATAAAGGAGTTACCACCAGTTGACCATTTGGGAGTGAGGCCACCTGTGCTTATCCTCCCTACAAAACCCGCTCCCTCAGTTTGAATTAAAAAGGTTATCTCTCCTTCTAATGAATCAGAGCCTTGTAAGGTTGTAACAACCTTACGCCTGTACAAGCTCACTAACGCCTCTGTGCCTTCCCTTCCAGCCAAGCTGGAAAATGCGTCTCCTAAGACTACCCAAACTTCTGTAGCCACCCCCTACCTCCATCGCTGCCTTGCCTGTTGTTGAGAATACTCTTGGGGAGGAATCTGAGAGGGGTTATGATGACGTTGGTTACTACATATTGGGAGCCCCTGCGGAAGTAGAAGAGCCTGATCATTTGAACGCTGGAGGAGTAGAAAAGACTACCATACCTGAGGAGACGTACCTCAGTCAAATTCTAGGGTGTCCAAAAATGATTGACACTGCCAGTGATGGTGACCAATTCTTAGCTGGCTTGATTCGCCCACTCCAGAAAGTTCATCCCATAAATTCCATCATGGATAAATACCCCGAGACTTCTAGAAAGCTAACCTCCACCTTCCGGCTCAAGGAGGTCTTAGCTTTGTCACCTAAATTTGACGGAACGCTCATTAAATTAGAAGTTGTCATTCTAAAGGTCCGAATACTAGCTATCTTGGACACTGGCTCCCCAGTCAACGTGATCTCCTCCAAGCTTATTAAGAAAATATAGCTACCACCTGATTTGGAGTACACGCAAGAGTTTAGAGCTTCTGGCCCTAACAATACCCGTGCTACAAGGGCATACTCTTCCTTTCCCATTTGAATTGGGAAGCTTATCTTATCAGCCCCTGCTGTGGCTTTGGAAAAAAACGCATATGATATGCTCATCAGCACTTAATTTATGATTTAGTATGAAGGAATAATTAAAATGAAGCAAGGGGTTCTCTCGTTAATCAACTAAAAGTCCCTTAAGTCTTATCCAATAAAGATCCAACAAGCACAAGTACTCTTGCCTGGTCAAATACCCCTTTTCAGCTATACCTTTGCCATATCACTTCTGGGCACAACGCAAAGTAATTACTTAATTCAGAGGATGCTGGGGATAGTATCCCTTTCTACGCTGCAGATGAGGTCTTGATTAATCCTAGTGAACAAAGAGTGGTTGACAAAATATCACGCTTCAAATCCCGCGTCATTGCTTATTGCACCTCATTAGTATTAAAGGTTTTAGTCTCTTGGAGCCTCGTGTCTTGCCTGGGATACTAGACCCAGCCTACCAGAGGCCTATTACCCTTCTAGTGGGAAACCTCACCGGAAAAAACATGATCATATCGAAACACCAGGAGATTGGTTGAGGTTTCCTACTCCCTGTAGAGGACATTAAAGAAACCACTTCACTGGATCTATGGCTGACTTGGGCTTACCTATGGACAATATGGTGTACACCTTGCCCAATGTTCATATATAGGATAAGCTGACCCCAGAGGTGTTGGAAAAAAATTTCATACCCTGTTAGACGAATATAGTAACATATTTTCCAAATTGGAAACTGACTATGGCCACATGAAAGGATGGTGCCACTCCATTGTTGTGAATGATGTCCGCCTATAAGGTCCAAACATTATCGCAAGTTAAAGGTAGAGAGACAACAGATAGGGACGGAGCAACAGCAGTTATTAGACCCAGGGTTACTCTTCCTTTAAAAAGCCCTTGGTCTTCACCTCTCTTACTAATTAAAAAAAACAGAGTCATCATATAGTCATGGATTACCATAGGATAAGAAGCCTCACTAAGAAGGATAGCTATCCTATCCCTCGCATTGACATTGCCTGTTTCAACACTCTGGCTCTAACTTTTTCTCCGCCATGGACTTGGCCAGTGGCTATTGGCAAATGGACCTTTCTCTTCAAGGTCAGGAGAAATGCGCTCTTATTTGTAGTGAAGACCTCTTACAACCCACAAGATTACCCCAAAGGTTGTGCAACGCACCTGCTTCTTTCCAGCGTGCAATGGATCACAACTTGCAGAACCTTAAGTTGCCTTGTGTCATCGTCTATCTTGCTAACATTACAGTGTTTTCAAAAACCTTCGGCGAACATCTTAATCACTTGAAGGAGGTTTTAAAACGGTTATGTAAGTCTAATATTAATTTGAAGCCCTCGAAGTGTACCTTCTCTCAAAGGAAATTAAAATTCCTTGGCCATTCTATTCCTTAAAAAGGGAACAACTCATGCAGGACAAGTCAAAGTCATCTCAAAAATGCCAGGCCCTATAAATTTACGGGATATTCAGGTATTTCTATGGATGATGGAGTATTACTATTAATTCATCCCTAAGTTCCCCCAACTCAGTCTGCCCCTTGTCTGGATATTAACCAAAAATACCCCTTTCTATTGGGGTGCTGAACAAAGAGCCGCTTTTGAGACAATGAGACAACTACTACAACAAAAGCCTATCCTATGGCACCCAAATTATAATAAACCTTTCATCTTGTTCACTGATGCCTCAGACTATGCCGTTGGGGCCATCTTAGCCCAATTATATGACAACGGTGTTGATTATTCTGTATTCTATTAAGTAAGATGCTGTCAGAGATGGAACGCAACTACAGTATAACGGAGAAGGAGTGCCTTGCAGTTCTGTTGGCTGTAAAGCACTACCGCCTTTTCCTATATGGAACTGCCTTCACTGTGGTTACTGACCACACGTCTCTAAAGTGGTTACAGAACTTGAAAGACCCTACAGGCCGGGTAGCTCGCTGAGCTCTAAAGCTTCAGCCTTATGACATGAAGATTGAACATCGTGCTGGAACTTGTCACATGAATGTTGATGGGTTGACCTGGCTACCAGTCCTTCACTAGACAATAGTGAAGTGGAAAGGCTACATGATCTTTTGATGACCCCCAATGGCTGGGAAGATGAGGATGAGCCTATTCAAAAGATGTTAGCCCAGCACCTATAACACTAAAGTTGAAGATGGGTAGTTGTATAAGAAGATGAGAACAAAATGTCTGCCTTACCTTCGACCCTCAGAATGTGTACCTGCAATCCTAAAAGCCCACACCACTCTAGGTCATGGAGGGGCCAAGAAAACTTATGAGTGGTTTAAGGATCGGTTTTACTGGGATGGAATGATGAAAGCTATTGTTGATGTCTTGGAGGCCTTCTTACTTGCAAGAAGCAGTCCAGCTTCAAAACTAGATATCATTATCAACCAACTTCCCCACAACAACCATTCCACACCACCAGCTTAGATGTAATAGGTCCCCTTCCTCAGTCTACTAGTGGAAACAGATTTATCCTAGTAGCTATTGAAAACCTCACTAAGTGGATTTAAGCCGTGGCTCTTCCTGCTCAATCAGCTAAGGCCACCGCCACCTTTTTACATCAACACATCTTCACTCATCACGGTTGCCCAAGTATTACTCTGCGATAATGGCAAGAACTTCACCTCCAGAGTAGTCAAAATTCTGGCCACTTCCATGGGAGCACAACAACTTTTCTCAGCTACATATAATCCATTCATAAATGGGACTGTGGATAGAGCAAATGGAACCTTGGTTTTCATTATTTGCAAACTGGCCTCATCTGATCCTCTTCACTGAGATCAATATTTACCTAGTGCTCTTATGGCATACCAGATTAGCTATCACCAGATTCTGAAAATGTCTCTACTCCATGTCTTGTATGGGCGGGAACCAGGCATACCTGCCCTCTTAGCTAAGGATGTATTCTCTTCTAGAGTCGAGGAACCAGAGAAAGTTATGAGAAGATTGGCTCAATGCATAATTAAACTCCAATTTGAAGCTATGACCAATTTAGCCAAAACAGTAATAAAAGAAAGGCAAGCTACAAATGAGTCCTGAACCCCTTTACCCACTTTCAAGTTTCCGACATGGCGTTGTATTACCATTACCACATCACCCCTAGAAGCGGTAAACTTGAAATAATCTGGGAGGGTCCTTTTACCATCATCTACAAGAGAGGAAATGAGTACTCTATCAAAAATCTAGCTACTGGTATCACTATTAATCGCATACATGGTCGTTTCCTTCAGCCCTACTTATCCCCCAACATTCTTGAGGAGGTGATGTCAGACATTTGCCTTTGAAGCTGAAAAAGAAAAAAAAATTTTCTGGTCAATCTCAGCTGAAAAAAAGGAAATGTTGGCCATTTGTGATTATCTGAGTATTTTACAAGCGAATTCTACAATAATAAAATCAATACTATCAAAAATTCCGGCCAAAAAGTCCCTCGCTGACTCTTGGTGAAACCTTATTAATTGGGGCAACACTAATTCAAAACCTTTACGGGCACTAGCAGTAAAATTGGATGGTCATATCACTCTGACCTCACCATGGACCTCAAGGTTACCATCGGAGGGCACTCCCTCCATCACCCCAAAGTCTTATAATGCAACCTATGCGGGGACCTTCCCTTTTATAGGCTTGGCAGGGGTCCCCAAGGTGCAAGAAATTTTGCAGATGGTAATTGACTCAAGTACATAAAAACGTTACCTCATGGGTAAATTCTAGCCAATCAAAATTATTGTACTTTTAGGGAGGAGACCCCAGTGGTAGAGTATAAACCCTCTACCACTGCCTCCCGAGTTTGATCCCGGTAATGGACTTTGGGTAGGGGACGATTTTGACTGTGTTGGTTTTGCGCGCCAGTGCCCCAAACTGAGATAGCAAATAGCAAAGGCGGTCCATGGAGTTCCTGGCCTATCATACGCTGTGCATGGAGGTTTTCCGGGTTTTATCCTCCTTTCCCATTTTCTTCACTTCCCTAATTGGTGCGGTATCATCCCCAGATCAGCCCACCTCAAATAAAATTTAAAATTTAAATTTAAATTTAAAAAAAATTATTTTACTTTTGTTCTGCTGCCTTGAAGCAAGTTCTTAACTTGAGATACACTCTTCCTGCATATTTTCTAATTTAGACTAGGTTTGGCTATTCTGAACATATTCACAAATTCCCCCTTGACCCTTAAAATTACTTTAAATACTAGATAGTTGGAGGTTGATGAGGATCATTTTTTCCCATTATTGTGTATAATAAAATCATAAAAATATAATTTTATTAGTGCTTTTTATTTTATCTTTATTTTATATTTCTGAAAACCAGCTGGCAGAACGCAACAGCTAGCAAAAACAGTTGGTTTTCCACAATAAGTTTGGAAATTGATGCGGTGAGGCAGTGGTGGAGAGCCAACTGTTTTTTTTAAATTGCTTGAAAGTGATGTTGAGCATAAAGAAATCTCTTCACTATATTGAGCTCATCAATTTTTGTAGTAGCATTGTCTCTTCCACATATTCTTCCTCTAGAATACTATAAGCTCATAAATCCTATTACTCTAATGAGCATGAAAATCAAGGGGTCAACTGCAACAAGCTCACGCATTCAGTTGCTCTATCCTTCCCAGTGTATGATATAAAATATGTAGCCTTGCATCTGAGCATTCTATATTTTTAGTTTTCATCTAGATTTCAATGTCTGTTAATCATCTCAGAGAGGCATAATCTAAATATAGAAAAATGAATTTTGGTATATTTTAATATATTTGTGCTTTATAGACTCTGACACCATTTGACCAATCACCACAAAAGTTGGACATGTAAGTATTTTTTTCATGAAAAATGTTTATAGTTGTTGAAAATTATTATTTGTATAGAAAGATAAAAAGTTTTATATACAAGAAGTGAAAACTTTATATATACTTCGATGGTATTCACTATAATGTTATGGTTTAGCAGTTTGGTATTCAGTTGATTCTATTTTCAAATGGTTTTGTTAAGCAGTTAGTGGATATTTGGCTAATTAGAAGTAATATAAATCAAAACTTAATCAAAAACCCAATTGGTTTTATACTACCTCCTCTAGTATAATCAGCTCATTTTTTGCTCTAAACTCAAAATTTATAAAGGTCATTTATTCAAATTCTGGCACAATCACTTTTATTTAATTATATTTTTCATCATTTGAACTATTTATATAGTTAAAAACTGATATTGCAAGTGTAAGTAAGGCTAAAAAATGATGAGACAACATAGTAATGAATATAACTTTTAAGAATTTTGTCTATATATAAGATGATGTTGGTAATTTATCTATATTAATTATCCAGTTGAATTTCTCAATTCATTGGAGCCTCCTGGAATGCCACCGCACATATTAACCTTGAAAGTTGGCTCACCAATACTGCTCCTTTGAATCTGAACCTGTTAAGGTTGTGCAATGGAACTAGACTTTCTTTGAAAAAAACTGATGCCATATGTTATTGAAGCAACACTAATCTTTGGCAAACATAAAGGAGATGTGCTGATTCCATGCATTCCAATGATTCCCACTGATTTGCCATTCACATACAAATGACTACACTTTTCTGTGCATCTTACTTTCATGATGACAATTAACAAAGCTCAAGGGCAGTCACTGCACATTGCTGGATTAAGTATAGAAAATCCATTTTTGCTTGGTCAACTATATGTTGCTTGCTCCAGAGTAGGAAATCCAGAAACTCTGTACATCTATACACTAAATCAGAAAGCTAAAATATTGTTTATCTACTTTAATTATGCTAGATAATTAGTATAGTTTCAATTATTTTAAGTTGGTTCAATTATATAGAAAATGGAATAGTCAAAAAGATTATTCATTCATGTATATTATTCATAAAAAAATTTATATAGCTCATCATCTATTTATACCAATAAAAGTAATGGAATTTCATCAGTATGAGTCATCTTCCATTTTTCCATATTTTTACACAACATATTATAGATTCTAGATTAGATACAGACTAGCTATTTTTATATGAAAAATATACAAATACAGGAAACGTCAGCCAGGATAAACTAGCTATAATATAATTTTGAAATTAATCAGTTCAAATCAGCTGATAATAAATAAACTCGAGCAACAGTGGGTAATTCCACTAGTTTACTATAATATTAGAAGTGCACCATAAACGTAGGATTGGATGTGGTTTACTGAAGTGATCAGTGCTAGGAACTCACATATTAAAATCATATAGATGCTCTGCTTTAGTAATGTTCTTTAAGCAGAATTTTATTAGGTTGTTTACTTATTACCCAATAGTGATAAAATGGCGCCCATACTCACATCATTGTCATCTGAATAAACGTATAAACTCTTCATGAACTCTGGGTACAAGAATATAAGGGCTACCATTAACTTCTTATCAAGCAAATGGAATATCCTCTTTTTCTTTTTACAATTGAATGAAAGCTTTTTAGTTGATTATATATGTGAGTGACTCAGAAATGTCCACAAAGTTTGGCACAAAATGGCAATAGTATTTGATATATCCAGGAAAACATGAGCGTCGCTCATGAATTTTTAGGAACCAATCTTGGCGATGGCTTCAACTTTACCTTTCTGGGCTTTATTAGTCTTAGATCTTCATAATGAAAAGGAATTTTAACCAAATTTTAAAAATTAGAACATGCTTTACTTGAGCTTAAGGCTTTCTCTATTGACTGGGTGAAAACCTAATTCAAGTGTGCCAGATGATCCTAAACATTTTGCTGAACATCATAATATCATCTAAATAAATAAGTACACTCAAAATTTTCTGATTCTCAGAAAATCTGATTGATTACACTCTGGAATGTATCCAGAGGAATTAACAAGCGTGTGAATACATTTAGGTTCAAACAGGCCTTAAAGCGATAAATGCACACTCCTTGATCATCTGGTGACAGTTTCATCTGCCATATCACACTTGCTTAGTGAAGGTTGAGAATTAGTGCGCCCCTAAGCCATTTCAAGGCATCATCTTGTGCAGTAGGGGGTAAAATAAATTCTTCTTCAGATTGGTCAATCTTAGGTAGGTCATCACTATGCGGTGGGCCCATCATTTTTTCTAAAAACAGTAGGGGCGATGACTAGGGATTATTGGAGGGTGTACCAAGCCTGCATCCCTGAGATTCTGTAGTTCCTTTTCTATGACATCTTTAATGCTTTTAGAATGTCAATATGACATTTATTGTAAAGGAGATCCTAGTATAAGTACATTAACTCCCTCAAACAAACCAAAATTTTAAATTTATGCTAGAAATATCTGAGTTTTGATTTAAGAATTCATTGGGTTAAGTTCTTCCTGTGTGGTTAGCTTCTGAATTGCAATCTCTCTATGAGCTTTGACGTGAACTGAATAATCATTTGATTAGAGAAACATCTTTGTTTAGCAATGTTTTGAACCCTCTCAAAACTTATCAGGGTGATTGACTATGTTTACAAATGTACTTTGACCTCTTTTTCAGTAGGTGAATTGTATAATCTAAGCATTAGTCTGGTTTCTTCTCTCTAGCTCCTTTAATCAGTATTTTTTGAGCATTGTCTGTTCAGTTATATTAATAATGATGTTTCCCAGCATGATATTCTATTCTACAGGCTTTAGGTACATCTCTTTGCTGGAGTTCAAGGGAAAACCATACTTTCTTCTAAAGTCCGTGGTATCTGCTTTGTTCCCTTAGTAAACAGGTATATATGACTAAAATAGATTGATCTGTTTGCCTGTTCATATTCTCTTCTTCTTCTCTAAAATACTTTGTCTTTTAAAAAAGAGACATCTGGTAATTGAGAAGACCAACTGAACTCAGGTAAATTTCAGTAGTTTCTGAAACTTGACTAACGTTGCGTTCCTATGAGGATATTTTACTGGTTTAGTCAAGCACCACAACTGAAGCAGATAAGACAATGCATTCAAATTGCAAAGGTAAAAAAAGAAATAATAACATATACTTTTGTTGACACAGTTCTGAATTTCTTAACTTGTCCTGATAGCTGATATTTGGGGCAAACTTTAATCTCATTATGAGCCTGTGAGACATAATTTTAATTGGAGTGTGAATGTACAGTATTGGTAAAATTTATACCATTATATATGGTGGCTTCCACTTTTTTAATTCTCTTAAAAGTAGTCGTGACCATGGTAAGAGAGACAATGACTGTTTAAATGAATCTTACTAACTTCCCAGGAAGGCGGGACTCCTTGCAAGCCTCATGTAACTCATAGTTTAAATTTCAATATTCCTAAATTTGGTTCTCATGAGATTCTTGCCATATGAAATACTTACAGAAATCTGTGTGGTATTAAAAGTTTAAGCCAGGTCAGACTACTAGGTAGGATAAAACTATGTTTTGTTGGGATAAGGCAGATGGTCACAACCACTTTTTGAGATCTACAATGACATAGTATACTAAATAACCCATAAATCATGCTCATTATCATAAATATAGTTGGTATGGTGTATACCAAAATATTTGAGCCTGCGGCCTCATTCTTTAGTTATATTTTGATTTATTGCGGGGAAGGCTGATCAGGGGACAGACACTTCTGAAAGTAAACTCAAAAGAAAACAAAACTTAGTAACCGGGAGGGAACCCCAGAGAAGTGATGCTATCTCCTGTTGCCAGCGGGGACGCCACTATGGGGAGGAGGGGGGAACGTGTAAAGGGGCCGTAACCAAAATTGAATACGTGTGGAGGAAGGGGTCCGAGTTAATGAACCAAACTGGGAACCAGTAGGAGACCAACTGATGGCGATGCAGTGCGAGGTACCCAAACATCAACACTTGGAAGTGTTCCACCAAGTGGGACTGGAATCTGTGGACAGCTTCTGGGAGGGTGGGGGTGGAGCCTGCGATGGCATCCAAGACAACTTGTGGATAGTCCACATGGCGATTGCAACCACCAGAGCATGGAGGGAGGATGGAAGAGGGGATACCATGGATATAGCAAACATATCTCTTGACAGACTGAAGGGATGTGTTTGATCCTGGCCAAGCAGACGTTGAACTTCGGGCCATATCACTTTAGAGGTAGGGCACTTCTCCAGGCGGTGGAACAGCGTTCCATACTGGCTACACATGACGCAGGATGAGTGTAAAGCATTAGAGCGCTCAGCCGATGATACACCTGACTCAGGCAGCGCCACACATGGGAACAGATTTGAGGCTGCAACAGATGGTGGTGTACATATTTCCAAATAGTCTTCTGGGTCTCAAGGGAATAAGGGATGCCCATCATGTTCAGGTAGTCCACCCTGGATATGACATGGGGCCGTGTGGGGATCACGCCATGCTGAATGGGTAGCCCCTGTACCTCCTGTGTGAACTGAGGAGAGGGGCGGCCTCTCTGGGCTGTGTGTCCACAAATATGGATTCTCCACCAGTGCTCCGCATGGAGAGGAGGATTTGTTTGAAGTGGGGTTTAGTACCATGAGGACCTGTGGCTGATGGGTGGGAAGCCAGATATTTCATCAAGGAGTGAGGGTTTTGACGGATTGGTAAGGCTCAGGGCGCGGGAGAAGTCAGAGCGGGCCACGCGGGAACAGTGTTGGGAGGGGAGCATAGGGGCAGTGATGGCCGCAATCCAGGTGCCCAGGATCTTGGTAGCATGGGCTTTAAAGTCGAGCAGGCCCATGCCACCATGACAACGAGGGATGAACATGACCTTAAGCTGCACTGGCGGTGGGCGGCCTGACCAGAGCCACCCTTGTAGAAGGGCATACATAGATTTAAAAAACCCGGGGAGAAGGCGATGGCGTGGGCTCCAAACCAGACTTTGGAGAGGAGCATAGAGTTGGCTAAAACAACCCTGCCAGTAAAGGAAGTAGGGTGGGCTCTGAGAGAGGCAATGCTCTTTGTCACGTTGTCTAGAATATGAATTTCCATTACTGCTGAGGCAGACCTGCTTGCCTCCACCCACACGCCCAGATGGCGGACAGGCCCTATGGTAGGGCGTGGCACGAAGGGGAGCACAAGTGGGGCGGTGTGGGGTGAGCAGGGAAGGCGAGCACATGTGCGAGCAGATGGGTCAGGCGGGGCACTGGTCGCTGGGGCACAGCAGGTTTGATACCGACCAAGGAGGATGATTTTGGTTTTTGGAAGCGTTCAGTGCAGCATTACTTACCCAGGAATACTCCTGGATGAGAGCTTTAAGCGCGCGTGCATCTTGATTATTAGACACCCCAACCACACAATCATCTGCGAATGCCAATTTTTTGACTGGGGCTTGGCCTGGCACATGGACCCCAGTGAGGCGGGCATTCACGTTCCAAAGTAGTAGTAAAGGCTGAAGTTATATAAGAGTGGGCTAAGGGGGTCTCCTTGGCGTAGGCCCCTTTGAGGGCGGACTACTTCCGTGAGGAAGCCAGGGCCACGCACTGCCATTGTTGCAGATTCCGTAAGCATCACTACCCAGCTGATGAAGCGAGGGGGTAAGCAGACTTGGTGGAGGCAGGCCCTGAGGTATTCCCAGTTTACTCTATCATAGGCCTTCTGTTGGTCTAAGAACACAGTGCCCCAGAGGCTGTGGACTGGCATGTGTTAGCCACAGAGTGCACATTGTCCCAAATCAATCTTCTGGGTATGAAACCGAATTGTTCTGGGGAGATGGTGGCAAACGTTACAATCCCTAAACAGTTAGCCATGATTTTAGTTAAAATTTTGTATCTGTGTTAGTTAAAAAAATGGGGCGCCAGTTGGCTAGGTCTAGCTTATCCCCTTTCTTGAGGAGTGTGATGGTGAAGGCCTCTTGCCCTCCTGGTAGAAGGCGCGTATCCAGAAGGCTCTGGTTAAGTGAGGGCAAGCAGCAGTAGGGATAGATATATGAAGTACTTCTTATAGAACTCATATGGAATGCCATCATAGCCTGGGAATTTCTGATTTGGTGCACCGCGGACGGCGGACCAGAGTTCATTCAGAGTAATCAAATTCATTAACTCCAGGTATCAGGGAAAAGGTGCGATTTGAGTGCTAATGAGAAATTTCGCCATTTTGGCCAGCTGAATTGGATCAGATCAGTAGAACTTGGAGTAATACTTTTGTGTTTTGATTGCAACTTCAGCCGGCGTATCCACGACGGAATTGTCCAACCTCTGCACCTGTGTGCAGGCCATGCTCTGGCACGATGTGAAGAGTTTTTTGAAAAAATAAGTGGAGCATGTGCCGCCTCTCTGTAATGTGTTTGGCCCTGTACTAAACACAGCCTGATGTTTGTGTTGCCTTTCAAGCGCGTTGAGGTGGGCAGCTACTTCTGCCCACTTCTGGCCCCAAGGAGGGCTGTAGCCAATGGCAGAAATTTGGAATCCAGGTGTGCCAACTCTGCCAGGGCGCATGAGATGATGGCCAATGTAGCTCATGAGCGTCAGGAGGAGAGGTGGTGAGCATGGTGGATGGTATTCACTTTGAAGGCTGACCATGAGGAAATTGGGTCCGCGCAAAATGGTGTAATAAACCCCTTTTGCCAAATTTGCAGATTCCACCCATGCAGAAAATCCTGGTGATGCGAGTTTGGGTGGGTGGAGTTTGCACCAATGCGGAGCCCTGGCCACTGTGACGGGTAAGTGGTATGTTATTGAGACTAGCCGGTGATTGGAGAAATTGATTTTTGATGTGTAGAAGTGGGAAATATGGGATCAAAATTTTACTGGCATGAGGACAAGGTCAATGCGGGACATGGACCTTAGTTGGCCATTGTGGACATGGGGGCGCGTCATGTTCTTAAGCAGCAGAGCTTGCCGCAGCAGCACATCTAACAACCCAAGGGTGGCCTTTAGAACGTGAAGTTCTACATGACCCTGGGGGCGTGGGATGAGTAAGGCCAGTAGTCCGTGGATGGGGTTAACCAACAGTTCATGTCGCCAACTACAAAAGGTCAGGGGGTAGTGGAAGGGATTTGACTGATGAGAAAAATTCCTGATGCTCTCATGCACAGGTCAGGGCATAAATGTTGATGATAGCGTGCACCACGTCGGCCCACAAAATGTGACAATGAGGACTCAGCCATCGAGGAAGGATTCAGATGATAAAAATTTAAAAATTGTTTTTCTGAACAAGCACCCCACAGTGCTCAGACCAGAAGGAATGGGAAGGGAGGATCATGGTTTTAAGCATCCTCAGAACCTCGCAGACAGTGGTATTCCTGGATGTCCAGGATGTCCACAGGTAAATTTTTTGTAAAAAACTCAGTTTTGTAGCCTGAAACGGTGAGGCCTTGAGTCTGGCAATGTTTAATGTCCCTAAAGTGAAGGCTTCCCCCATTGCACCTTAGGTGTGAAGGGGTGGGCACCTGGGCCCACCAGCCTCTTCTGTATCCCCACGGGCCTTCACAGCGGCATGGGTGTTTGCAGCAATGCTATCAGAAGATTTGTTAATTTTAGCAGACAGGTTCGCGTTGGCTTTTGCCTTTTCTTTTGGTTTCCCCGCTGTCAAATGATTTTTTTGCAGTGCGGATGAGTTTGGTGCACCAATGTTTGGGTTAAAATTTTTTTTAAACTTAGGTTGGAGACTAAATTGGTTCCAATCAGGGCTTGGTTGCAAAGGTTGGTGTGAGATTGAGTCACCCATCAGATCCTCAGATTGGGTGGCCCAATTAGCTTGGGCATCTTAGTAAGATTGGTTGAGGGATTACCAAGTTGCTTCCACTGTGAAGGT
Organism: Massospora cicadina; assembly: GCA_022478985.1. NCBI lineage: Eukaryota > Fungi > Entomophthoromycota > Entomophthoromycetes > Entomophthorales > Entomophthoraceae > Massospora > Massospora cicadina. The sequence continues at coordinate 97,347 of JAKSZP010015898.1, read as the reverse complement.
TTCAATGTCCTCCTGGCGTTGGGAGTGTGGGATAGCAGAGGCGACCTTGGCCGCTTCTTTGGCCGCGGCCCTGTGGGCCTGTTTGGCCTTCTTTCAATCTTGAGGGGAGACAGGCTTTACTAGTAAGAAGCAGCCTTGTGCTCCCCACGGGAAGGCCTCTTTGGTACTGGTGGTTGATTCATAGTGAGCCTCTTCGTTGGTCATGGCAGCTGAGGGGTGCTCTTGGAATGTAATGCCCTCCTTGGTGGGGCATGCATGTGCCTTATGGCCGAACGCATCACAGTGGGTGCAGATGGGGGCTTGCGCTGTCTACGGTTACCTGGAAAGGGTGGGTGGTATGCCCTTCGATATTAATATAAGTGGAGTGCAGGATCTGGGTTAGGTCCTTCGCGATCTCCTCAGTTGGAGTCAGAACTGCAATGACTTTGCTGGTGCACAGGTGTGGCATCAGCATAAAGCGTTGCATCTCAAAGGATTGTATTTCGCCATATATGGTGAGACCCTCTTTCAGGTGCTGCTCCAGAATGGTACGCTTGATTGTAGTGGGCAAAAGTCAAATGTGAGGAAAATTTGGTTGGATTTTGTCCATCTTGTTCGCTTGCTTTCGATGACCTGTTGCCCTTTGGGGAGGTCAATCACTACACGCACCACAGAAGCTCCATCTGCTGCCTCCTTGTTTTCAAAACTGAGATCCAGCCAACCGTGTGACATGGAATGAGGTGCGATGTACACCGCGGTTGGGAAAAAAGTGTGCACATCCCCACAAATTTTTCCCAAAGGGCTTTTTGGTGGATATCCAGAAACACCCAGACTCTGTATTCCACCAACGAGAGTTGTTGAGAGTGCGGCGTGTTGATGTACTGGTTACATCGCGCCTGCCAAGTGAGGATTTCTTGGGAAATAGTAACTGCCAGGTTTTTATTTTTGTCTAATCCACCATTTTCTCTGGGGCGTTTTCAAACGTTTGAGGTCATGGGCCTACCACCTGTGCCTCTTAACTTACTTGCCCAACTGCTCCCTGACATGGGCGCAGACTAATCTCCTCTGTTAGATTATCAAACTAGAATTAGACTTGAATCAAATAAGTTGTAAAAGTGATTGCAACGAGAGAGAAAATTTCTTCTTTAGTTATCTTACTAATTTTCTTTTAGCATATGTAAGCTTCTTCAGAACTGTCCCTTTTACTGACAGTTGTTGCATTTAAGCTTGGAAGAATTTGGGTACTTTCGTTCTATTGGGTGGTAAGCCTTATACTTAAGAATATTTTTCAACTTTGAGCAATGTAAAAAAGCTTTTATACCGAGGCGGCGTTGCTGATCGCTCTGATGGTTCTGATGTCTTATACACATCTTATATGCAGCTATAACGTTAATTGTGACATCATTAATGGCCTTCAGAGATTCAGTGGGATTCACATCCAGAGTCATGTGTATCATAAATTAAGTGTGATACCAGAGAACTAAGTAAGGCAGATTTTCTGATGACTAGGTCCAAGGCTCCAGTCGTCCAAAGCTGATGAACTTTGAGGTGAAACCAGTTTGCATAGTCCACAATTTATTCTAACTTCTCAAATATTATGGTGAGAGTTCCTTACTTCATATTTTTAACTTTTTGACGCGCTTTCAACAAAAGCAACAAGACCTTGTTTAACTTCATCCAAGTGTAATGGGGGAAAAGTGTAGCTCTAAGTACCTCAGAAGCTAGTTATCTAAATTATGCCGACCAGGGGATGGACTTTAAAAATGCTCCAAAATAGCCAGGACTAATTAAAAAAATAAAGGCAAAAAGATACAGTTGGATCCATTCAAACTGACACAAAATCAAAGTAAAACACACCAACCAAGTTAGAAGCAGAATTTTCTACACAACCATGGTGGAGGGTGAAGGGAGATTGGGAGGACCTTATTCCTCATCTGGTGGGGACATGTAACGGCACAAAGTGAGAGCAAAGGTGTGGGATCATTATAGAAATGGGGGTTGAGATAACAAAGAGGTCGTTGCAACTCAATATGTGCAATGAGGAGGGGGAACTGTAGGTTGTAAGGGCTTTCTCAGCCTCAAAGTGCACTTTAGGTAGGGTGGCGATGGTTGCAAAGTTGTTGCGGGTAATGTGGGTCTTTTGGCCAAACTTTGTGACTGCTGCAACTTTTTGAACTTCTGTATTTGCCACCTGACAGTAGCATAGATGTTCTTTTTTGTGTTGTGGGGAGAATGGTACTAGAAAGGATAGGAGGTGGCAGGCCCGCAGCCAGTACTGCAACTAATTTTGCAATGGCTTTATGGGTTGGATGACATTAAGGGGAAACTGCCTCTTCAGCTAGTTGGTAATCAGCTTTGAATGGTAAGGCATCAGAGCGAAGCGCATAATTGCGCTTTGGAATTGGGTCGCATATTCTTTATTGAGGTACACTTCAAATGGAGGGGGGCAGTATATTAAGATTTAAGGATAAGTTCTCACGATTAGTCAAACTCAACCAAGTAATCCCATGAAAATTTGGCTGAATTTTCTTGGGTTATTGCATATGGGCGATCTGTGGCAGGTGGCTGGGAGGATGGTTTAGAACTTACTGTAGTCCATCCTGAACCTTAATTGGTGGGTTCAGGAGAAGAGTTTTGTTTAGATAATCTTTGGTTGGTTGATTAAGTGGTTGCTAAAGCTACCAACATGGGGGAGGGGAGGAAGGATATAGCCCCATTTGAAAAATGTAATTGGATCAGCATTGAATCATTATGTGAAGAGTCAGGTGTGGGGGACACTTCTCAGGAGATGGTGAGGCAGCACCGTTTCAAATGGTCCAGTTTGAAATAGGTAGGGCAGATGTTACACCCTCCACCCACATGAGCCAGAAAGGTTGGTCCTGGGCAGAGTGGATTTTGCTGCGAGGGGGGATTGATAGGGCTACTTATGTTGATACTGGAAGAATAGTTGCTTAGTTATTGGGACCTGCGAGGTGGGTGGCTCCATTGGGAACCATAAATTGTAGTATGGGGTAAGAGCCATATTCTTCTAACACAGCAATCATCTTATTATATAAAATTTCAGGAGGAATGTAGGTAGGGAGGCCTCAAACTGAACCACAAGAGTGGTATCAGTAGGCAAACGTTAAGTGTAGTTGGGAGGGGGTGTCCTGGAACACCAGTGGGATGGTAACTGCTACTGCAGCATCAGCTTCACTTGAGAAGCCTGATAAAAATACCCCTTAAAGGGCCAGATGTCAATGAAGCCTACAGGCCGCATAACAGTCTGAGCTAATTGAATAATGCTTTATCTGAATAGGGAAACAATTTACCATATTAAAACCAAAGGCCAAACTGCATGTTGCTCCGGGTGAGCACAAGGGGGCAACGTGGCACCACCTTGGTTTGGGAAAGATGTAATGCTAAGTCCATAGGCGGGACATAGCATTATAAAAATTTGGAGGGCTATCCAAGCCAGCCTGAGCACCTTTTCAGCAATGGCCAAACATTAGGAGGTGACGCACTACTTCCCAAGTGGGGCCAGAGGGCGTCAATCACATTGACATAGGTAATGTGAATAGGGCGACAACAAATGGAGCTTTTTTTACTAAGTTTCAAACTGTGAATCGACAAAAAGTGGGTGAATTAAGAGAAAGAGTTAAGTACCTCAAATTCTCTTCAATCAATCATCCTTGTGAATTGTGAACATTCGGTTTGTCAATGGCTTAGCCCATTCTGTTTTTGTACAACAAAAAATCTTACCTAGTTCCCTCACCAGGAGTGAACATAGCCTTGGTTTATATGAGAAATTTGGATATTCATCTGGTATGATCTGAAGTGTAGGTTATACCATCTTCATTGGTGTATTGTTGATGGTGGAGCGTCCTACCAGTGTAGGTAATAGTCTGAGAGGCAGTAGACGTTGCACTTGCGTGGTGTCCACATCCTGATTTAAGTAATCCAACTGCTCGTCATGTTTTTAAGATTAGTAAAGAATGTGTTTATTCTCATTATATATTCTTATTTTAACTCTCCAGGAACCCCAACTTATATTAAGTGGGTCATATCAAGCCCCCACGTTATTTCCTGTGATAGTGATGACCTTACTCTTATTATTTCAATAGTTTAGGTAGCTATATGCTTCTTCATTTTGTTACCCAACTGGCACATACTCTCCAGAGTAAAATCTTCTATAATTTTACTAAAAATACTAAGCTTCCGTGGCATTTTAGAGGACTCTCCTTAATTGATTAGTAAGCCCTGTAGTGAGCACCAATTATTACCAAAGTGGGTTATTACACAGGTAAGTTAATGTTTGGGTTGAGCCATTGACATAAAAATTATTTTCTTCTTTACAGGAAACGCTGCTAAAAAATAAGAAGGTCTTCCTCTTTCATACATAGAACCTTTCTCATGGTTTTAAGACAGTCCAGATGTGGTGAAGTATTGAGACTATATCTAAAAAAGATTATGTCAGAGCAAACCTGAACTCTTTGAACTTTTATTTGATAACAGGAAGGCGAAGTCCAAAACATTTTTTATTTTGTATTTGGCTTTATTTGCACCATTAAAAAGCAACAATGAAAGATAGATTTTCTGAAAGACAATACTTTTTTTCATAAAAATTAAGGTTTATAATATTAAAAAGTTTTTGGTGAGATAAAATATGACTTTATTCTTAACAATTTAAGGTTTTTTCTCATAATGTGACAATGCATTTGATGCTTAGTTTCAGGTCCTGTGATATCAGCTTCTTTGTTTCTCTGTGATTGTCTTAGTTTTACTCTTAAATTGTATAAAGCTTTGAACTGCTTATGACAACGTGGCTTCTCTGTTTGCTCCTGTGTTCCTATGACCTTTTGGATGTTTCATCTGCTTTTTAAATCAATAGTATTAAAGATTGGAGCTTGCAAAATTAATCATTTATTATTTAGATAATCTTGGCATTTCTTAGCTTTGTACAAATGGGAATACTCTCATGGACAGGTTTTAATAATTCTACCTTTATGTAAGTCAAACTCAATGGTATAGAGGGGAGACCCTCCAAGCGTCATCTACAACATTATGCAAATAGGTTATATATTAATATATAATTTTTAGGTCCTATGACGCCATATTGACTGACTGATAAATAAATTGTTGGTTATGTGGTATATAACATTATCCATAGAAAGGAATTTCTAGGAGACTCAGGCCTATATAAGGGGATAATCTTTTTTAAGATGTCATCAATCACTAGCTTTTTCAATCTTTATTTGACCTTCATTCTGACCGGCTAGATATTAGTACAGATATTTTATAATGAATTGGAGGTCTTTATGAGGGTTTACTCCATATGTCGAGGAAGTAACTCTATAATTGGGTATGCCCAAGAGGTTTAATTAGATGTGATAGATAGTTTGACTTAGAGTAATGAGACATTCACTTAAAACATCTATATAAAAAACTACATGTTCTATATTAATGTTCCTCCCAATATAATCAGGTAATACTAAAATATAGCTTAATTTTTGTGAGCTTCTTTTACAATTATAAAATTAGTAATTAATTCAGCTTTAACTGTGAGATTATCATAGGCTATTACAAAAGTCAGAGACATATGCTAAAGAATTCTCTGACTTTGCTAAACTGAACAACAAATACTCCTAAGTCAAACACATTCTGTTACTCATCTTAGTCTCAACCAGGGATACCTGATTGTAAACAGCAGCTTCCAAAACAGGCTGAATTCAGAAATGGACAATCTATTAAGTGACAGCTCACCTGTCAGCACCTAGACAGACCACATCATACTGTTTTAACTCGTTCTGTAACTCAACTTCCCATATTGGCCCTCAAACTAGATGAGCTTCTGTCAGAACCACTTAAGCTGCATCAGCTTGAATGAAAGACACTAGATCTTCCATTTGCAATGCAACCACTATGAGTTATAACGTTCTTTTAATATTAAGCTTCCAGAATTGAGCTATATGTTTCCCTTGAATGAGGCGAGGCCCAACAATCTTACCTTCACACCATTGAGTTCAAAATTTTGGAACAGTGCGCCAATTTATGTTTTAAATTACAAGGGTTAATTGACCTACCTCAGCTGATGAGAAGAAAAGTGATTAGTGGTCTACTTACTTGCACCCTTTCCATCACTAAATGCAGATAACAGCCCAAAATCAAAGCTTAACAAGCTGGTAAATTATTCTCACAATAGAAAACCAACCATATATTTTTTAAGTCAGCTAGTTTAAACAGCAATATCACCATCAACCCTTGTCCAACTTTTTTTTCCTACTGGGATAAGCATGAGCCTGAACCCACCTCCTGATTGGTTTATATAGCACCAAAAGGAATGGGACTACTGTCAGATGCACCTATGTTTAAAAAATGGTATTCCACCTTTGTGTGGCAGATTTCAAGTCAAAACTTCAAAGAATCGCTATATACGTGACATTAGGTAGAGTATTCTTTGGTTGACATTAAAAGGTAATACTTATAAACTCTCTTTAACCGCTCAAAGTCACTTTTGAGCGATTTTAAATTTAAGTTTATTTATCTACAGCCATCTGCCCAAAAACCTATTCTTTGATGTCCTTGGCTCTGCCGCCTGCCACCCCAGTGTGGGGTAGCAGTGCACCCCCACCTAGCGTTTTCCGCCCTGCAGGCAAGCGCGTTCGGACGGGTTCAAACAGCCCGCCCACTGCTTCCAACCGTTTTGTCCCCCCACGGGACTTAGCGCTCCACCTGGCGCGCGTCCACCCTTCTCGCCCCCATCCTCTCGCCCTCCCTCGCTCTGCTATCCGCTATTGCCTCAGAGTGGACTAAGGGCGTTTGTTCCCATATGCTGATAAGGCAATTATTGACCTAGCCACTACAGCCTTTGCGCCAGCTGGCTTTATAGACTTCCGCCCTTTTAAGGGCTACTTTGACGTTGGGTTCCAATCTGAGGAGGATGCTGAAGCGGCAGCACAAACTCCTCTAATTTATAAAAAAAACCCATTCCCACAACCCGTACTCGCCTCCCTTCAGACACCACGCTAGTGGTATCCTTTGCAAATCTCCCATCCCACCTTCCACCCCAGGTTTTGTATGACCAGTTGGTCGCGGGGCTCATGGCTTATGGCACTCAGCCCAACCTTATCTTTGCCATTCCATCTGGTGCAGAACGCCTTGCTGCTCCTCGTGCAACAGCCACCATCATACCACACTACCCTACCATAGCCCAGCAAATCCCACCCCGCGCTAGTGTGGCTGCAGCGCCAGATCATTTCTTTTGGGCTCGGGTCAATAATGGTAGGCAGATTTGTTCCCTCTGCTTTGGCATTGACCATGCAAAAAGAGCGTGCCCTAAGGCCAAATCCGCTGATGCAACTTCTGAGCCCCCCTCTGGAGGTTCAGTATGGGGCACTTTGCTGCCCCCTCCCACCCTCCAATCTCGTTCAGTGGGCCCACATGGAAATTAGCCCCACCCAAAACCTCCATCCTCACTCTCCCACCTAAATCTAAGCCAGCCAATCAGAGCAATGCTTGGACCAACATTCACACCCAAGCAGCTGCCCATTCGCCCAATCCTACCCACTCAAATTTAAATGCCACTATTCCAGTGAACCAAAATCCATGGGATCTATTGGCTGAAACTGACGAATCAGGTAATATCCTCATTAGTAAGCATACACTTCAACCTCTCTGCCATGGCGATTATGGTCGGGCAGAATTTTTCCTTCCTGACTTCGATGAAACCCCTACCCCTCGCCATTTCGCTCCTCTACCCAATACAGCCCCCTTCCAAAGTGACCACCATCTCGCCTTAGCTGCGGTGGCCTCTCCTCATTGCCCAAAACTACGCACCGCGGTGGCCCAGTCAGTGGCTCAGCTCCAGCATGGCCTGCCCACCATCTTCTTCCCCCCGACTTCCCTGAATCTCCCTGCAGTGACATCTCAAAACTATTTGATGATGCTGAAATCGCTGTTATGAATGTCGCAACGCTTGCTTCATTCAACCCTCAGCCAAAATCACCCGCCACAGTATCTCCCTTTTCACCCAACTTCCTGAAGCCCGCAAAGAAGCTGAAGTTCTCCTCACAGCTTTTGTTGAAACACTTTCCCATCATTATCTTGATGCAGAAGTGGAAAACTCCTACTACGCTGACCTCAGCCCCCACTATGCAGATGCCCCAACGCCCTGGCTCTCTGCTCTGATCCGGTACTGTAACCAACACCCCTTGATCGAGGTGGGTCTTTCTGAAAACCAACCCCCCGACCCCTCCTCACCCTCTGCCATGGTGGGTTAAGCAGTTTCTGCTTCCCACCTGGTTAGTAGTTTGTTTTGCCATTTTGAGTGTTGTGATTGGTACTGTCTGTCCCCTGGTCAGCATACCTCAAATAAATCCAAAAGGTAATACTTATGACTTTTCTTTCTCATTGCAAACACTTTTGCAATTTATTCAATTCAAGACTAAATCTAGTTTGATAATCTCACAGAGGAGATTAGTCTGCGCCCATGTCAGGGAGCAGTTGGGCAAGCAAGGTAAAAGGAGCAGGCGGAAGGCCCGCAGCCTCCAACGTTCAAAAACGCCCCAGAGAATCCAGCAGAATAGACAAAAATCTCAAAAAACCGGCGGTCACAATTTCCCTGGAGATACTCACATGGCAAGCACGATGCAACCAGTACATCAACACGCCACACTCCCAGCTACTTTTGTCGGTGGAATTTGGAGTCCGTGTGTATCTGGACATCCAAAAACAGCCTTATGGGAAAAATTTTGTGAAGATGTACACAAAATTTTCCCAACCGTGGTGTATGTTGCACCTCACTCCATGTCACACGGTTGGCTGGACCTAGGTTTCGAAAGCAAAATAGCAGCAGATGAGGCTGCAGCAGTGTGCATAGTGGTCAACCTCCACGAAGGGCAATGGGTCATCGAAACCAAATGCACCAGATGGACAAAATCAAACCAGATTTTCCTCACGTTTGACTTTTTGCCTACTACGGTAAAACGTGACATTTTGGAGCAACACCTGAAAGATGGTCTCGCCATATATGGCGAAATAAAATCTTTTGAAATGCAACGTTTTACGCTGATGCCACACCTGTGCACTGGCAAAACCATCGCAGTTCTGACCCCAACTGAGGAGATTGTGAAGGACCTAACCCAGATCCCGCACTCCACTTTTATTGATATTGCAGGGCATACCACCCACCCATTCCAGGTAACCTTGGACAGCGCGCCCCCCATTTGCACCCACTGTGACGCGTTTGGCCATAAGGTGCATGCATGCCCCATCAAGGAGGGCGTCACATTCCAAGAGCACCCCTCGGCGGCCATGGCCAGCGGAGAGGCGCACTACAAACCAACTGCAAGCACCAAGGAGGCTTTACCGTGGGGAGCACAAGGCTGCTACCTATTGGTAAAGCCCATCTCCCCGCAGGAGTGGAAGAAGGCTAAGCAGGCCTGTAGGGCCGCGGCCAAGGAAGCAGCCAAGGCCACCACTGCCATCCCACACTCACAACGCCAGGAGGACATGGAGACCTTTGTGGTGGAAGCGACTTGGGAATCCATCAACCAATCAGATTGGGAAGCCCATGCCAAGCGGGCCACTCAATCCGAGGATCTGATGGGAGATTCGATCTCACCCAATTGCTGCACCCAAGCTCCAGTCAAAACTGACTTGGGACCTATCCCAACTGAAAAATTTTTTTGACCCGCTCAACGGTGCACCAAACTCACCTGCACTGCAAAAAATTTGTCCAACGTCGGGAAAACAAAAAGTGAAGGCTAAAGCCAATGTGACTCTTACTGCAAAAATTAACAAAAACCCCAATAGCATTGCTGCTAACACCCGCGCTGCTGTGAAAGCCCGTGGGGACCTTGAAGAGGCTGGTGGGCCCAGGGGCCCACCCCTCACACCTAAGGTGCAATGGGGGAAACCTTCACTCTAGGGACGTTGAATATCGCTGGACTCAAGGCCTCCCCATCCTGGGCTAGGAAACTGAGTTTTTTACAACACAATTTACCTGTGGATATCCTGGCCATCCAGGAGTCCCACTGTCCATGAGGTTCCGAGGAAGCTTGGAAAACAATACTCCTCCCATCCCTATTCTTTTGGTCGAAGCACTTTGGGGTGCTAATTCAGAAAAATAATTTTTTCAAATTCACATCCTCAGAAACATTCCTAAATGGCTGAGTGCTCGTCATCACCTTCTCGTGGGCTGACATTGCGCACGCAATCATCAACATCTATACCCCAAATGGTGCACTCGAGCATCAGGAATTTTTCTCATTGGTCAAATCCCTCCCGCTACCCCTGATTCTTTCCTAGTTGGTGACATGAACTGTTGGCTAACCTCACCAACAGACCGGTGGCCTCCCTCACCCCACGCCCCACAGGGTCACGTAGAACTACGTGTTCTAAAAGCCACCCTTGGGTTAATGGATGTGCTGCCATGACATGCCCCACTGCTCAAAAACATGACGCGTCCCCACATCCACAACAGCAAATTAAGGTCCATGACCCGCATTGACCTTATTCTAATGCCAGCAAAATTCCAACCCCGCATCTCCCAATTCAAAACAACAAAAATGGAATTCTCTGACCACCGATTGGTCTCAATAACCTACCACTTACCTGTCACAGTTGCAAAGGCCCCGCATTGGTGCAAAATCCACCCCCCGAGCTTGTGTCACCAGGATTTTCCACGTGGGTGGAAGAGGCAACTTTGGCAAATTTTTTTGTTGCACCATTTTGCACAGACCCCATTTCCACATGGGCAACTTCCAAAGAGGACATTATCCTCCACTATCGCCATCTCTCCTCCAGATGCTCACGAGCCACATCGGTGGTTATCTCATGCACTCTGGTGGAATTGGCCCACTTGGAGTCCAACATTCCAGCCACAGGATACAGCCCTGCATGAGGCCGGAAGTGGGCGGAGGCAGCCGCCCACCTCAACACACTTGAAAGACAACACAAACATCGGTTTTGTGTCCAATACAGGGCCACACGCATCACTAAAGATGACAAGTGCACCGCATACTTCTTTAAAAAAATTTCGCACCACGCCAGAGCGTGGCCTGCACACAGGTGCAAAGATCGGATAATTCCATTGCAGATATATTGGCTGAAGTGGCAATTGAAATGTAAAAATATTACTCCAAGTTATACTGAGCCAAGCCAATTCAGCTGGCCAAAATAGCGGAATTTCTCGACCAAGCTCATATCCGCACCATTTTCCAATACCTGGAAATAATGAATTTAATTACTCCAAACAGATTATGGACAGCCATTCGCGGTGCGCCAAACCAAAAATGCCCAGGCCCAGATGGCATTCCATATGAGTTCTACAAAAAATATTTCAAATATATATCCCCACTACTGCTAGCCTCATTTAACCAAAGCCTGTTGAAAACGCGCCTCCTACCAGGAGGACATGAGGCCTTTACTGTCACACTCTTCAAGAAAGGGGATAAGCTTGACTTAGCAAACTGGCACCCCATTTCTCTAACAAACACTGACACAAAAAGTTTAACAAAAATAATGGCTAACTGTTTAGGGACTGTAGCATCTGCCACCATCTCCCCAGAACAATTTGGTTTCATCCCCAGAAGGTCGATTTGGGATAACGTGCACTCTGTGGCTAATGCATGTCAGTCCACAGCCTCGGGGCACTGGTATTCTTGGACCAACAAAAGGCCTATGATAGAGTAAACTGGGAATACCTAAGGGCCTGCCTCCATCAATTTTGCCTACCCCATCGCTTCATAAACTGGGTAATGCTGCTCACGGAATCTGCGACAATGGCAGTGCGTGGCCCAGGCTTCCTAACGGAAGTAGTCCTCCCTCAAAGGGGCTTGCGACAAGGAGACCCCCTCAGCCCACTCTTATACAACTTCAGCCTTGACCCACTACTGCGAAATGTGAATGCCCAACTCACTGGGGTCCATGTGCCAGGCCGAACCCCAGTCAAGATGATGGCATTTGCAGATGATTGCGTGTGGGGGTGTCTAACAACAAAGATGTATGCGCGCTTGAAGCCCTCATCCAGGAATATTCCCAGGTAAGCAACGCGGCACTGAACGCCTCCAAAACCAAAATCATCCTCCTTGGTCGGTTTCAGAACTGCTGGGCCCCAGCAATTAGTTCCCAACCCAGCCCATCTGCTCGCCCACGTCCACGCCTTACTAACTCAACACACACCGCTCCACTGGTGCTCCCCTTTGTGCCATGACCTACCATAGGACCGGTACGCCATCTGGGCGTGTGGTTGGAGGCAGGTGGATACGCGTCAGCAGTAATGGAGTGCCATATACTGGACAACGTGACGAAGCGGATCGCCTCTCTCAGAGCCCACCCTACTACCCTCACTGGCAGGGTTGTTCTTGCCAACTCTATGCTCCTATCCAAAGTCTGGTTCAGAGCCCACGCCATCCCCTTCTCCCCAAGCTTCTTCAAATCCTTGTATGCTTTGCTGCAAGGATGGCTTTGGTCAGGCCGCCCTCCACCAGTACGGCTAGAGGTCATGTTTGGCCCTCATCATCAAGGTGGCATGGGCCTGCTTGACTTCAAAGCCCATGCTACCAAGATCCTGTGCACCTGGATCGCGGCCATCACTGCTCCTACACTCCCATCCCAACACTGGTCCCGCGCGGCCCGCTCCAACTTCTCCCGAGCCTTGGGCCTCAACAATTCATCAAACCCCACTCCCTGATGAAATACCTCGCATCACACACATCGGCCACAGGTCCTCATGAGACTAAAACCCACTACAAACGAATCCTACTCTCCATGCAAAGCGCAGAGTGGAGAATTCATATTAGTGGACATACAACCCGAAGAGGCCGCCCCTCTCCTCAGTTCACACAAGAGGTACAGGGGCTACCCATCCATGATGGCGTGATCCCCATTCAGCCCATGTCCTATCCAGGGTGGACTACCTGGACATGATGGACATCCCTTATTCCCTTGAGACCCAGAAGACTATTTGGAAATATGTACACCACCATCTGTTGCAGCCTCAAATCTGTTCCCATGTGTGGCGCTGCCTGAGTCAGGTGTACCATCGGCTGAGCGCTCTAATGCTTTACACTCATCCTGCGTCATGTGTAGCCAGTATGGAACGCTGTTCCACCGCCTGGAGAAGTGCCCCACCTCTAAAGTGATATGGCGCGAAGTCCAACGTATGCTGGGCCAGGATCAAACGCATCCCTTCAGTCTGTCAAGAGATATGTTTGCTTCATCGATGGCCTCCCCCTTCCACCCTCCCTCCATGCTCTGGTGGTTGCAATCGTCATGTGGACTATCCACACGATTGTCTTAGATGCCATCGCCGGATCCATACCCACCCTCCCAGAAGCTGTCCACAGATTCCGGTCTCATTTAGTGGACCACTTTCAAGTGTGGATGTTTGGATACCTCCCACCGCGTTGCTGACAGCTGGTCTCCTCCTGGTTCCCAGTCTGGTTCATCAAATCAGACCCCTTCCTCAACACGTGATCAATAGTGGCTATGGCCCCTTCACACGTTCCCTCCCCCTCCCCATAAGTGCAGTTCCCGCTGGCAACAAGAGATAGCATTGCTTCTCTGGGGTGCCTCCCCTGGTACTAAGTTTGTCTTTCCTGAGTCATATTTGGAAGTGTCCGTCCCATGGTCAGCCTTCCCCACAATAAATTTAAAATAAAAGGTAATACTTATATAAAACTAAACGCCCCCACTATAGCTAAGGGTCTAAAAAGAGTGCAAACGCATGTCTTACAAGTACAGCTGCCAAGTTTGGGATGTTTGAGATAGAGGATAAATCTCCTGGGATCTTTGGTTAAGTGTTGGATGCAAGATCAAACATGGTAATAGTGTTAAAAGTAGATGCACTGTCAGAAATTGACTGTATCCAAGTAGGAATCATTTTTATCCCAATGGGTTTACTGCCTAAATAAAGTGATCATCAATAGCAGTATCTAAGGATACAGTGGTGACTGGAAAGCTTTCAATAACCAGGGGTTTCTTGAACAAGAACATAGCATGAGTATAGCAGTATCTGAAATGTAATTAATAAAGTAATTTCTTTTTAAAAGATTTGATTATATAGAATATTGTGAATTATAAATAGATAAATTACCCTGCTAGGGAAACCATCTTATATAATGGAAGGGTGAGATATGGGACAGAGAGAAATGGACTTATGTGTCAAAGATGAACGCTCATTATTTAGATTTTTATAAGCTTGTAGGATTTCAAGTTTTATTTGGTTGATTATCCAACATCATTCAAACTATCAAATTTGTTAGGTGACGCATTCCAGAGATTTTGGAACATAAGCAATCTGAATGATTAGGTAGTTTCCACATATTAGGGGGTGTGGCATAGTTGGGAGGGCGTCCCATTATCACCCCTCACATCATGGGTTCAAATCCCGTTTGGCAGAAATTGCATTAATTGCATTTCTGTGCCAAGAGGATATCAATACATGTGGATTCACGCACCATGCCTCAGTCCAACCAAATGAATCAAAGAAGTTAGATTCATGTAATCCTGGCCTATCAGAACATGCGCAGGAAGGTTTTACCCCCAGTACTTGGGTTTTGTCCTCCACTCTTATATTGTCACTCCCTACTCCCTATCCTCTCTATCGGTGCAGTACATTTTTCCCAAGGTCTGCCCACCTCAAATAAAATTATTAAAATAGATATTTTCCACATATTCCAAAGGCAATGTATACTGCATGAGATGTGCTCTCAAGTTGATTGAGCTTTCTGGAATCTAATTAGCTGTTTTTAGTGATTTAAACAATTATCTTTGGTCTTTGGATGATCAAAACAAAAAAACTAATGCTTTTACTCTTAGTTTTGATCTTCTAGGCTTGGTGTGGAGAGGATAAGAATGTCAGAGGATAGAGAGGGAAGTACTAGAGCGTTGGCTCAATCCTAAAAAATCACTGGGACATAATTATTGATTTTGTATAAAAAACTGGGGTGGAGGTAATGGGCAACTGGCCATAACCCAAAGAGGAACGGCATAACACAGAACTTATTCATATTAATAAAGTCCTGATTCTGCTTCAAGGGGTAAGCTTGTGGATTGGATCCAAACTTTAAACTATAATGAATATAGGGTTTTGTCCTGAGGAAGAGTTTGACTTTCTAAACTTAATCACACCACTTACTTATTTTAGACCATCGGCCCTCAGTACTGAAAAAACCATAACCCAACTTGTACCACTACAAATTATGAAAGCCAATCAAGCTTAATCAAGGATTTCCCCAAACCGCACTGACAATTGCATCCCAAATCAATCACAAATGTGCTAAGCGTATCATCAATTCTCAGCAAAACCACTCACATACATCTTCCGCAAGATAGACCATATAATGTTGCTTTTATAGCTAAAGGTATATGAAAATGGGTTAAGATCAGGGATCAGAAATAGACCCTGAATTACACTCACTCACTCAAGCGGTTTGCTAGTACTTTGGGCACATATTATATTTTTTTTTAAAAAAACTACTTTCATACTATTAAGAAAATGTGGAAGCCTTACCAAAAAACATTTCTCTTAGCTTCACTGCCTTAGTGGAGCTAAAGGTTTATTTATCTGTTGTCTGAAGGTGTTCTATTTGAAGATTCTAGCTTCTTTGTAATGGCTCTTTGGTTCAGAATGGCACCTGAACAGAGATGATTAAGCACTTTCCAGTTGGCTAATTCTGCAACTGTCAACGATCCAGTGTCCAAATGCTGTTTGCTATTATTTTATAACTATGAAGGAACATAAATTATACACAATAGAAAATTCAGGGTGAATTTCAAATTTTCTCTATTGTGTCAAAACTTTTTAATATCTATAGGGAGAAGGGGAACCTTGTGACGTAGAACTCTATGATCCTCCTTAATCAGGGTATTCCCTTTTCATCTAATATGAGAGTCTTGAAGTGGAAATTCTCTCCCCTTGATGTCAATATAGTTCCCCATTATCATGTAACTTCCAGACCAAGGCTATGAGCTTTGGGATACAGTTTTGTCAGATCATCAATTGGTGGACCAGCTTAAATTATACATCTTAGGTATTAAAAATCCCCTTAATTAGTCCTTGACCATTTGTGCTATTGCCTCACTAGGCTTCATATCAATTTTTAAAACGGGGCCCAATTCTTTAGCAGGGCATTTAAATAGTTTAGAACTCTAATCTTTGAAAGGGTTTTTGTTCGCCATTACACATTCTAACAGTAAACCAATAAGATCTTGGCATAGGAGGACATAAGCTTGAAGGATTTACCATGATACTATGTGACCATCTCACCTTGTACGACATCCACAATGGATTACCTGTACCATGCATTGTATAGGTCTTAATATGACACAACTAGGAGGTGCAATTCTTTTTAGGTTATTCACTATTGAAATGAAGAGAAAAAATTCATGGTCTCTAAAATTAAAAATTGAGAGGGCTAATCATTTTTGTTTTTTGAATCCTGGTTTTACTTTTTAAGTAGTATATACGATTCTTTAAGTGATAAGCATTTGTAATATGATGATCTTGCCAGCTAGTGACTTCATGATTAAATCTGATTTAGGGAAGCGGAAGAATCTATATTATCTAGAAACTGATTATTAATTCATCTCTCTCCCCATATTGGTCTATAATGGGTACATCATAATCACTTAGTAAAAGCTTTTTTTATAAACCAGCAAGTGGAGGGTTGATAATGAAATTCTATATCAAGGGGCGAGTGGCCGTTATCTTGTAAAGATTATAAACAAGTGTACTATTTGCTCGCTCACTGCTCTTTAATGAAGAATAGTTAAGGGCAGTGAAATAATGGCAGTATTAAGCAATGAAGTTAGTCCTTGACTTAATTGTGACATAGAATTTAAACGATAATCAGGAAGTAGAGGACACAAGAATTCATGTTGTAAAATTGGAGCAGAAAAAGAAAAGTTGTACCCTAATCAATGGCAGCAGGGTCAGAGATAGTTGTGAGTGATTTGGATATGATGTCAATGGTGAGGAGGATAAATTGATGACTGTGAAGTCCCCACATTAAAAGCCCTATTACATCAATACTGATTATGCTAAATGTTGACTAATAAATTTAGTACTTGATGTTGATATCGAGGACTTTAAATATACAGCATCTGGTAAGTTATGCACGCTTCCAATAACATAATAATATCAAGAATTTGGTCACAATAAAACCAATTTTTTCTACGACTAAAAGGTTTCATTGCATCCCCATCTACTATTCAGGAGTGGCTAATGATAATGTTTTTAGTTCATGAGAATGGTTACACATAAGGAACCCACTTCTAGTTGGCTAGCTTATAGTTCATTTCATCCTAAATATACTTCCATAGGCAGCAATTCGAAATAAATCTCTGGTGACTAAGCTTCTATTATTTAATATAGTCAAACACATCATACAGACGGTCTTCTTCAGGTACCAATATAGCTAATGTCGGCATCTGCGACAATACATCTTCATTGCCATGGGTATTTCGGTTAATATATTATAGTAAAGTAATATTACTTTGGTCATATTGCTCATCTAGCAAGCCTCCCATCAGGAGCGTTCATCTATTAGAGATATTTTTAGAGGTAAATTTCCACATGGGTGGCGTAAGTTTTATATAGATATAATAAAAAATATTTTACTGTAAGAAGTACATTAAAAATTCTTTTTGTGTTGATGTAGTAACACTCTGCCTTAGATAGGGTTTTATTTGGCTAAGATACCAGAAAATCCACTTTTTACCCTAACTGAGCTAGAATGGCTCCCACAGCCACGTCTTTGGCATCAAATTAAGAAATGAAGGCTGGTCAAACTTCAGATTTATATAGAAAGTTTGGGAAAGCACTTCACTTTCTGCTAGATCTCACTTAAGAGCGATTTTAGAAAAATGTTTAGATTACCTAATGCTGTCCAACCACGTCCATTTTCCAATTGGTGTCCTCATATTCACCTCCTGTTGACTTAGTGTGGGGCATCGGTGATCCACACCTAGCGTTTTCCATCCTATGGAAGCGCATATGGATGAGCTCAAATAGTCCACTTCACTCTTCTGGCTGATTTGTCCCTCCACAGGACTTTGCGCTCACATTGCATGCATCCACCTGACCCATCCCTATCCTCTCGCCCTCCTTGCCCTAACGTTTATTTTGTCTCAATGTCAGCTGCAAGTTTTTAATCTAATATGCTGACAAAGCAATGATTTAAATGGCCACTGCTGCCTTTGCACCAGCTGGCTTTATTGATTTCCGCCCTTTTAAGGGCTATTTTGATATTGGCTTCTGAACGGGGAGGACATTGCCCCAGCAGCAATGAATCCATTAATTTATAAGAGCACCCCCATTACTACTACCCATACTCTTTTCCTTTCTGGTATACACTAGTAGTGTCATTTTCAAACCTCCCTTTCCTATCTACAACCCCCAATTTTGTATGATGCGTTGATGCTAGGTCTATTTTATGGCACTCAACCAAACCTGGCTATCACAGTTATTTCTGGGGCAGAGCGCCTTGTTGCCCCTTGTGCAACTGCCACTATCATCCCTCACCACCCTGCCATTTCCCAACAAATCCCCTATGAACTCACATTGCTGAAGCACCAGAGCATTTCTTTTTTAGCACTAGTGGTGCCCAACCCAAAGGGGAGCCACCACGCATCTTTATTTTTGAATGAGCCAAATAAAGAGATTATCAGAAATAAAAAAATGCCTAATATAGCCTCTAAATAATCAGCTTAAAAAGCCATATCAGAAGGTGAGGAAGCTTTGGGGAAACTTTTGTCAAGCACCCGCTTTAGCTGGCAGACTTTGGTGGACAGCATAGGGGTTGTGGCATCAGCGACATGTGGCATAAGGAGGTATAATAGTGGTTTTTTATTATTGAGGCTGGTAGTGTCCATTGCCTAAATATATTGAGAAGGCTGATGCTCAGCAAAAGTGATGATAGCAGCACATAAGTGATAGAACTGATGCGCTGGCAGGTTTTGGGATGATTGGGGTCAAAAAGAGAAGTTCTTGCTGCATTGATGCAAGCGTGGCTTGCTCCAAAGGTGAGCTCACAATTTCATATTTTGCATACTCATCAAAATTTTGGGGGAAATTTGGGATTGGAATACTCTCAACATGTGGTTCCAACACCTAGATAGATGTTGGCAGAGGAGGGTGTTGGATGGAGCAGCTGCTGCTTCACAAGCCATTTTGTTGATATTTTTATGGGTAGGGAAGCCATTTTAGATCTAAAATGGTGAGGATGCAAATTGGGAGGATTTATAAAAAATTCTTAAGGCAAAATCAGGCTTAACACTAAGAGGCTATTTGTATTATCAATTTGATTGAGCGCTTTAAATGGATTTAAATTGGCTAATGCCAGGCCAGCCACCAGAGTTGGTGCAAGTTAGATCCTGATTGGCTGCAAACAGTTGACTATGGCAGATCAGCCAAAACTCTCTCAGCCGTTAGCTCAAGGTTCCATAATTCAGATAAATTTTACAAAATACCTAAATTTTGATTGGCTACTGCTTTGGAAGTAGTGGCAGAATTAGATGAGGTTGGGAGCAGGAGGATCTCACACCACTCAAATGATTTGGGAGAGGAAGCAGCTGGCCCAATGCCTAAAGAGGAATGGCGGAAGCAGCGGAGGCAGAAGCTTTGGGGCACTTGCGCTTCAAATAATCTAATTAAAAGCACAAGGAGCATATGGCGTGGAAATTTTTGACATGCACCCAAAAAGGGTGATCAGGTGTAGATCTGATCACCATGCGGGGGAAATCATGAGGTGGGCGTTGCAATGGGAAGGGTGAATCATTGGATAGATTTAAGGCTCTTCCAACTGACCTGCCCCATTGGGAACCATAAACTACAATATGGGGTCTGCGTCATAAATAGCAAAGCTCTCCATCAGTTCATGGCGAGGGCATTTGGAGGAGAGAAATGATGGCAACCCAGCAAACTGGACCACCAAAGTATCTCTACTGGGACCCACATAAAAAAGTGTAGATATAGATTTTTTTGTAAACTATTTGCAGCTTAGCTGCTTCCACCACATCAGCTTCTGAATGGAAGCCAAGATCAAAATTCCCCTTAAAGGGGTGGATGTCAATATAGCTGGTAGTTTTAAAAAGTTCTGTTGCCATCTCAATGAAGGCTGCACTTGCATATGGGAAAATATTATCATATTCAACCCAGAGGCCAAAATGCAAATTGCTCCTTGGGAGCACCAAAAGGGCTTTGGAGCACCACCTGGGAGCTTGCAAGGTGGTTGGCAAAGTCCTGAGGGGGACATAATGCTAGTAGCTTTGGGAGGGCTAGCAGAGCCAGACCGGGCGCGCTTCAGCAGCGGCTGAAAGACGCCAGATGGCGGCACACCACCACTCCAAGCTGGGGCAGCAGGCGTCAATTGCATCAACATTGGTAAGTTATGCTCATCTGAGTGGCTATTTTTTGTATTTAAAAAGAATGAATGTGGCTTTGATTTAGGTATCAAAGAAAAAGAAGATTTATCTCCAGAACATTTCATTTGGGCACAGGTCAACAACGGTTGAAAGATTTTCCCACTCTGTTTTTAATTAGACCACATTAAAACCCTGCCACCATGCCGTTCCTTCTGTTGCCATTTCTGAACCATTGTCAGCGGCAACTAAGTGGGATGATTTGTTGCCACCTCCCCCCAATGCCCTTGAATGCTGGGCCATAGCTGAAAATCTGCTCCCTTCAATTCATCCAGCCATAATCACCTGCCTGCATTCCAACCACCAATCATAATAAGGCTTGGAAAACTGTTTGTACCCATGCGCTCCCCATTTGCCAACTACCACCCACCCTTATTCACCCTCGCTTGATCATGTTACTAAATTCCTTGGCCCTATTATGGATTAAAAATCAGGTAAAATTGTCATTAATGAGGAGGACGAATCAGATGAAAGCCCCAAGGATGGCTATGACTTAACTGAATTACTAAATACTGAATCTGACAATAATCTCCCGCCCAGACGTTATGCCCCTAAACTCAATGCCATCCCCTTACAAAGTGACCACCAGCTTGCCTTAGCAGAGGTGGACTTGCCCATTTTCCTACTCTGCAAAGAAGTGGCAAATTCTCTTTATGAATTCTCAAAAGGGATTTATATGCCTAACTTCCCCCTGATTTTCAGAGAAAGCGCAGGAAGAATTCACTAAGTTAGCTTACAGTTGGAATTCAGGGTTTAATTTGATTACTTGTGCTTTTTTCAAACTTGATTCTAACAAGAATATGCAGGAGAAGTTAGTTCTTTACTGCGGGATATTTAAATAAGTGGTTGTTGACCATTTTATAATAAAAATTGTTAAAACTACAACTAAAATAAAATATTGGTTTTTATAGGTCTTATTAGTTGTGATACTGGAGCTAAGAAGCGAACCCCCTTAATGGCAGTCAAAGATGCTTCAGCTCCTGCCAACACCCTATTCCACCAGCAACTCCATGGGGCAATGAACCCCTGGGTGGTGGTCTCCATCCCCAATCTCCCTCATGATTTTAAGGAAGAGGCGAAGTATTATATTGAGGAGCTGGCTTTTGGTGCGAGCAACACCTGCATTGATGCAGCAAAAACCTCTCTTTTTGACCCTATTTATCCTGAACCTGCCAGCGCATCAAGGCATTTACTTGTGTGCCTGCTCTCATCACATTTGCTGAGCATCAAATTGCTCAATACGTTGAGGTGATGGACACCGCCATCCTCATTAACGAAGAAAATCCACAATTATACCTCCTTATGCCACATTTCACAAATGCTCCCACCCTAATGCTATCCACCATGATCCATAAGCTAAAGTGGTACCAGACAAAAGTTTCCCAAAACCTTCCTCACCTTCTGATATGGCTTCCTAGGCTGTTAGCTGAGGTGCCATATTAGGATTTTTTATTTCTAATAATCACTTTGTTTGGCCCATTTGCAAATAAAAAGCATTGCGTCTATCCCTTTTTGGGTTAGTCACCACTAATGCTAAAATAAAGAAGCGAACCCCCTTAATAAGATGACACTTAGTATTTAAAGTGTCAAGGTTTGAAGTTCATATTGTCTATGAAATTGAATTAGGTATTATGGGTGGTGGACTATTTGATCTTTACAATATTGCCTTACTTCATGAATTGCCTGATGGAGGGCGATGGCAAGTAGTTTAGATCTGTGAGGTAGGTTTTTAGCATATGTTACCAAATCATTTGACGGGAAAATATTTGCACATTGCAGGGATCCCTCCAACCCTATAAAAGGGGCCAGTCTCTATGGTTTAAGTTGAACTTTATTAGTTGTAAGGTGATTGGGACCTCTGAATGGCTCCCTTGATTCCGTCACATGTTTGCCATAATATGACTTCCTAAACTAGTATTATTTTTAAGTTTTAGCAATATAAGTGTTATCCTGATTCGTAGGGTTCCACCAAGAATTGACCAGGGTCAATTGGACGATTTTTTCATCATTCACCTAAAACCACTCTTTTTGATACATCAGACTTGTAATTGTCTAACACCTACACCACTGACAAAACTGCCTCAAATTTTGCTAGCCTTGCTTCCTTTAACCCAAAATCTAAAATCATTTAAAACTTTTGCCAATTTCGCTCTACTTTCTGATGCCCACCTTCAATCTGAACATCATCTTGCAGATTATATGAGGGCTCTCCTTCAGACTGATATTGTGTCTTGTAATTATTTCGTTACAGTCCTTAATTCCCACCATACTGATGCCCCAAAGCCCTTGCTCTCAACATATATCCGCCTATTTAATTGTGCCACTTCTTATGTCACTGCTTTGCCTGATTTTGAGCCTCCTAACCTTCTATCCCTTCTCCCATGGTGGGTTAGCGGTCATTCACTCCCTAACTGGTTGTTGTTTTATTTTGTTTTGTTAATTTCTCGTTTTTTTTGAGTTTTATGCTTTGCAATTGAAAATATCATCCCCTTGGACAGCAGACCTTAGAAAATTCTAAGAAATTTAATAAATTTCAGTTTAAATTTTATAAGACAGCTGGGTTTTTTGGCTGTTTTAGGAATTGAACTCTTGCTAATATTAATTTTTAAAAAGATTAAATTTATTTGCGGAAGGCATACCATGAGACAGACACTTTTAATAAACAAAAACTAAAAAACACTAAGAAAAGAGGGGCAACTTAGAGGAGCCAAGACTATCTCCTGTTGCCAGCAGGACTGATAATGGAAGTAAGAGGGTAGTGACAGGTAAGCCTGGGCCAAAACTGAACATTAATGAAGGAAGGGTTTTAATGATAGGAACCAGATGGGGGACCAGGGTGAAATCAACTGGAATTGTTGGGATAGCAGGTGGTGTGACAAACAGGATCTTTCCACATCGCCATAAACTAATTTGGCAAAAGGGCCTAGGAAAGGGCTAACAAGCAGGAGAGGGAAGCGGTGGGTAAAATACCACTTATTGGCTTAATGAACAGTTATTGCTAAACCCATGGAAAATATAAAACAATATTGATGCTGTCAAGATTCTGATATGACCGGATAATATGACTAAAATAAATATGGCAGATTGGCTAAAATTTGCAACAATAATTATAGGGTATGAGTATATGAGTGCCTTACAATGAGGCGATATTGGGTTGGACAAATTGTACTGGATTGCCTCTGAATTAGGCGATAAGGTAATGTCAACAAGATATGAATGATTAAATGTTGATTTACAATAAATATTGATCAGATCGCCTCAAACCAAGGCAAACATGAATTTATTGAATGATGAACTCTTCTGAAACCAATAAGAATATGGCAAAATGAATAGCTAAGCTAAAACATAGGTAATGACAAAGGTCGTTGGGATATCAGAGAGATAAGGGGATTGATAGAGGGGGATCTTTAGTAGTGAAAAGAGAGAGAGTGAGCGGACTGGGAAGGATCCACTGAGATTATCATATTAAAAAAGAAGTGTTTTTGCGGGATTTGCTACCTTTTATTACATTTACTTGTTTAAGTGTTTTCTGAGGAACCAACAATTTTCATATTGTACATTCTAAATGCTCAGTGGGTTGCCCTGTGTAAAACCCTTTTGGCATACCTTACAATTCCGCTGATTTTATAACAGTGGAGCTCACTATAGGGGCCTCATTAATCAATTATAAATAATAAAAATTCTCCAGTTGCTGGCCATGTTGCCTCAAGTTTGCTTTGATAAGGAATCTGCACAATACTCTGGCCCTGTTGAATATGTGAAACTCAAACTTGCAGTGGACGCTGTTCTCAAAAGGCAAGAAGAGCTGTTCCAGGAGGTTTGTAGTGATACAATGGCTTCTTTTGATCGTGATGGGAATATTCTAGGATCCTTTAAGTGATTTGAGTTTGCAATGGAAGGGGCCTCAGATTAGTGGAGGACAAACTGTTACTATCCTCCTTGGATGTCGGAAGTGCAGATCAAGTCATCTGATACCTTTCAGGAAGTTCTGTTACATACAAAGAAATAAAGGAGATGATGCTGCAGTTTTTCAGCGGAACTGAAAAGATGGAGCAGCGGAAGGCCAAGTTCTTAACCATTGGGTTCCAGCGGAATGAGCTCTCCCTGCTTTTTCTGATCAATTTATGGCAGAAGCTCATGTGTTAATTGGGGTAGGTATTTTATCTGAATCTTATGTATGCATTGCCATTACCTCTGCTGTGAAGCTGTACCGTGAGCTTCACATTATCATGACCCTGATGTTGGATGATGACGTGCCCCTGCTTAAAAGTATTCATTTCTTGCGTCATCTATTGTAATCTTTTCCCCACCTATTATGGAGTGGAACCAAACAGCTGCCGTTGCTGGACCTTCTTATTTGAAAAAAATCGGCCGTTCAGTGCAGATTCCGCTGAGTTGCCCTCAACAGCTCAACTTTCACTCCAGACCTATCTATCTTCATCAGCCCAACTACAGCCCTAGCCCTGATTATGCTGATCATTTACAGTCCAACTTTCAAGTGCTCGTTTTACATTAATCAGGGATGTGGGCCCTATGGGGTCAGTTGTTTTAAATGCAGTCAACAGGGGCGTCTGGCTTGGTGATGCCCCAATCAACTGGTCTCTTGCGTACATCTGGAACAGTACTGCTAGGGAAAAGTCAGAGCGGAGTAGAAATGGGACTCTCTACTCCGCTATACCAAACCTAAACGTTCCACCTGAACCCATTTTAGAATACTCAGCGGAAGTCCCCTGTAAAATGAGGCACTATTATATCAGCAGCCAGTTAAACGGCTGAATGGATTGACATGAATGCAGTCTGAGGCTGTGGCAGAAAAGGGGTCTTAGATGCAGCTCAAGCCGTAAACTTGTCAAATGTTCAACCAAGTTTCCCCTGATAAGTTGGATCCCTCTGCTGATTCACCTTCCTTGCGATCAAAGATATGTCGCTCTTCCAGTCAACACTATTATAAAACAATACCCCAGAATCAGCAAGGGTATTGCGTGTTTCCTAGCAAACAGAGACTCTTTAAATGTCCATGTTATAAACAGTCAAAAAAATCTTACTCTGAATGTACTTACTGTGCCTGGTTATAGCTGAAACTTGAGTCTGTGCTATCATAGATACCAGCGCCCCATCAACATAGTCTCTACAAAGCTGGTGGCCAAGTTGACATTAAAGCCAGATGTGGAACATTAAGTGGCATACAGTACCACTGGAGAGGAAAACACAGTATCCAAGGGAGCATACAATGCGCTTCCATTGCAGTTTGGGTCTATTGTTGTGGTAGCCCCAGCTATAATGTTACTGAATAGCAATTACGATTTGTTAATTTGGAACTGCCTTATTGCAACACTATGGTGCTGTCATTGATATGACAGATGAGACTTTTGAAATATTTGGTCTGCGGATCCCAATTCACTTAACCTCTAGCGGAATGCCAAAAGAACCAGTGTATGGAGAATATTAGTCTAGCTTATAGTGACGGAGTGATCCCCGCGCAATACCATTGACTAAAGGGCAAAACCCAGGCCCTTCTTTAACAGATATATGAATATTAAGGGCTGCCGCTCAGAGCTGCTGGACCTATATCTATTTCTTCCAGACATCAAGTTGTAGTAAACACTGAATTGGTAGATAAAGTTTTAGATGGACTCTATGGGGAATTTATTGGGCTGTATCAGCAATCCCAGTTTAAGCCTCACGTGGCTCCAGGCATTATATTACCTGGGCAGGGGGAGATCAAGGTTTTAATTGAAAATATACAAACGGAACTACTAAACATCCTCTGACACCAAATAGTGGCATATTTACACTTGACCTTCATTGCAGATGTTCTTCTGGTTCATGAGTATGGGTTCTTAGAGGAGTTTGGTCTGCTTTATAATCCACAGCTTGACGTAATGGCAGTTGTATTTCATAATGAATTAATGGGGTTGTCAGAATCACAGAAGGATTAGACGATAGCTTTTTTCAAAAATATAAAGAGATTTTTGCTGTTGACAAGCATGATTTAGGTTGCGCGTGGGGGGTGGTTCATCTTCTGGACACTAGAGATCATTCTCCCATCAGGTCACGGCTGATCCTCTGATCAAGGGCAGTGGAAGAAGTAGTAACTGAGGAGATTGACAAGCAGTTAGAGAAGGGATGCTTGAAGTGACAAAGAGTCCATGAGCTTCACCTGTTTCTATTGTAAAAAAGAAGTATGGTACTAGCCGCATAGTAATTGAGTACTGGAAGCTCAACAGCATCACAAAAAAGGACTCATACCCTTTGCTGAAGATCAATGATGCACTGGATCAGTTAGGCGGAGCTCAATATTTTTCAAAAGTGATATGATACCTGGTTATTGGAAAATTGAGTTGACCACAGTGGAACAAGAGTAATGCGCCATAACTACATCCAAAGGGATTTTATAACGACTTGTATGCTGCAAGGGCAGTGTAATGCCCTGGCTACGTTCCAATAAGCAATGGACACCATCCTGAGTGACCTGAAGCTGTTGTGTATAATCATGTACCTCGATGATATCAATGTCTTCTTCCACACATTTTCTGAGCACCTCACCCATTTGAGGAGGGATTCCGCTGGCTGGCAGAGGCCAATATCATAATCAAGCCCCAGAAATGTCACTTTTTTAAGGATAAGCTGGAGTACCTCGGTTTTTTGGGTGGATGCAACTGGGCTGAGACCCCAACCAGCCAAGGTGGAGGCTATCCAAAAGATGATAAGCCAACTAGTAAACAGGACATCCAGGTGTTTTTTTTGGGGATGGTGGGTTATTACCGCCACTTTATATCCAATTTCAGTTGCATACTAGGTCCGCTGTTTGAGCTATTAAAGAAGGATGCCACATTCAAATGGACGGAACGGCGCCAATGTACCTTTGATAGAATACTAATAGTGCTAATCAGTGCACTTGTATTGCACTATCCTAATTTTGATAAAGAATTTATTGGTCAGTTGGATGCGTCCCTTTCCACAATTGGGGCAGTCCTGTCTCAGAAGGACGACATGGGGTAGTATCACCCAGAGGCGTAGTGCAGTTGTAGCTTAAAGTGCCATGAACATAATTACACTGTAATCAAGTGAGAGTGCTTAGCGTTGATATATGCATATAAGCAATTTTGAGTATATTTGCATGAAGTAAAGTTTAAGGTCATAAAGGATCATGCATTGTTGCACTGGTTGCAGAATCTAAGAGCCTGAGGGGCGGCTAGCCAGATGGGCTCTTGAGCTGCAGGTTTAGACTTCAAAATCCTGCACTGACATGGAGCAATACACCACTCTCTTTCCACCTGGTATAACTTTACGAGCAAAATTACCTGAACTTATAAGACAACATAAATTCGCCTGTAGTAGTTTTACTCCAATTTGCTTGGATTCTCTGCCAGCTGCTCCAGCATGGGGCAGCAGCGATACTCCCCCGCCATTTTTTGTCCAGCAGGAAAACGCGCTAGTTTGGTTCACCCAGTCACTCCAAACCCATGTGCCAATTTTTTCCACCCAAGGACCTAGATGCCCACCTTGCTCGTACCCAAGTGGTACCATGCTGCCCCTAGTGCTCCCCGGAGCAACATATGCTATGGCCTAAGGGTCAAATATGGGAAACTATTCCCATACCATGACCAAGCCATTATCAAAATGGCACAGGTGGTGATGACACCCGCTGGCTTTATTGATTTCCACCCCTAAAAGGGGTATTTTGCCCTCAGCTTCACCTGCAAACTGATGCTGCCACTACAGCAACTGTGCCCCTGGTATTTCATGGCACCCCTCTCCCCACAACTCAGACTCAGCTCCCAGCGGACACCACTTTGGTGGTCCAGTTTGCTGACCTGCCCACCCGCCTCCCCCTAAAGTGCTTTACCAGGAGCTGATGGACGGTTTGGCAGCCTATGGCTCCAACCACATCTTAGAATTTGTGGTCCCAAATGGGGCCACATGACTTGCTGAGCCTCGGGCATATGTCACAATAAGCCTTGAATTTAACAATTTTGTGGTGGCAATTCTGCTGCACACCATTACTTCCTCAGCGCCCAACCATCTGTTTTGGGTCTGCGTCAAGGGCGGGTGGACGATCTGTCATCATGTTTCAAGTTAGACCACTCAAAACGCAAGTGCCCCTACTCAACCACTTAAGATGGATCAGATGACTCATCCACCGACCTCCAATCTGCTGCCCACCTGTACAATTTCTGGCATGGGGAACAATCCTACCTCCTCCACCCCCAAATCCTGTTGCTGCAGCTACACCTGCAGCCACCAATCAGCCTCCTCCCCACCCCAATGCCATAAGTAATTCTTCCAATCAAACATCAGATTGGATCCCAAGTTCCATCCCATGCTTCCACAAATGAATCAAAAAACCTCAACCATACGCTGATTCCCCAATCCAATTCAACCAAAACCCATGGAAATTATTAGATGAAATTGACAAATCAAGGAACCTGTTGATGAATTGTCGCTGTAAGTCAAGCAGTTTTGTAACATAGAATGGGATGCAAAATTCTCACCTTGAAAATATGCTCCACAACCTAACGCCAAACCATTCTACAGCGACCATCAGCTTGCAGTAGAAGCAGCTGCCACACCAGATTGCCGTCCACTCCGCAAAGCTGCCACCAAATCAGTAGTGATACTCAAAGGAGGAATTCCACCTCCTGTTATCCCTGCAACCTTAACTCCAAAAAGCAAAATATCGGTGAACAAGTATACAAAAACGCAAACAATGCTATCCATAATGTGGCAACTATAGCACGGAATTTAAAAGCAAAAATAACCTGAACCAACATTGCCACGTTCGTTCAACTCCCAGATGCCCAAATCAAAGCTGAAAAAGCTTTAACTTAATATTCCAATGCCATTTACCTAGCTGGCAATTTCTATGAAATCTCAGTTATTAGAGATATTAGACCACATACCACCAATGCCCCAACGCCATTACTGACTGCTGTGACACGCACTCTACTATGGGATGAAGAAGCTGCTGCCAAAAAGCTGCTGAAGATGAGCCTCCCAACCCCCCTCCCCTTCCACAATGGAGGGATAAGCGGCATCCAATGACCACCTGGCTGGTCAGTTTTTGAAGCGTTTTACTCAATCTTCTCATTAGGGCGTTTTGTTTGAACCAAATAGTTACGTTAGTTTTTTTAGTATTTTTATTTTTGGTAATGTCTGTCCCCTGGTTGGCTTGCCTCATATAAATAATGGAGCAATACACCAAAATGCTGATTGCTTATCAAGATTTCTAACAATTGCAGTTATGGCAGATTTAAGAGACATAATGAACAACAAAATGCTCAATGGAAAGTATGACAAAGAGCCGCCTCAAGTTATCAAGGTACTAGATGGAATCAGGACCAATACTTTTCAGAAAAATAGGAATTGTATAAGTGGACAGGGGACACTACTGTGAATTTTCCAAGACCTTCCACCCGCCCAACTATTATATTGAGCACACACTGAGCCATTGGACATGGTGGAGTACATAAGACCCTTTAATTGCTGTGACCATGGCATTTTTAGAAAAGCATGAACTTCGAAGTGCTTGAGACAATTTCCTGCTGCCACCAGTGCCAGGTGGAAAAACCATTTCGCCAGAAAACTTCATACCTGGTAGTGAAGCTGCACTTCGCCTGACACACCATTTTAGTTGATGTCATGGACCCCCTACCAACAGGGGTGAAAAAGTCCAAATACATCCTGGTAGCAATTGACCACTTGACCAGGTGGGTTGAGGCATGGGAAATACTTGATTTGGGTGCTCTCATGGTGGCTAAGTTTGTTATGAAATTTATAATTCAGTATCACGGTTGTCCACAGTTCATCCTTACTCGTAATGTAAAGAACTTCACCACACACACTTTACCTAAGCTCAACGAATTGATGGGCACCCGTGGTGTTTTGATGACCCCATATCACCCAGAATCTTATAGAATGATTGAGCGAGTTAATGATACTTTAGTGAACATACTACGAAAGTTGGTGAAGGATCAACCTTCTGATTAGACTACCTTCCTTTCCACCGCTGTTTTTGCATAAAATAAGATACCATTCTGCAACGAAAAAAGTCCTTTTCAATTATTGTATGGACGGCACCCTGCTCTTCTTGCGCTTCTCTATTCCTATGTAAAGGATACTGGAAGAATGGATCCTTGCCAATACATGACTAACTTATTGGACACTCTGATAAAACTGCAAACTGAAGCATACTCGTGCAGTTTAGCCAAGAAGATTAAGACTAAGGCAAATTATAAAGTATGGAATAGTGGCCTTGCTCAGTTTTAGATGAAGATATGGTTTTGATTCATAACCAGCACAGATTTGGTCATAAACAAGCTGGCCAGCATCTGGATTGGTCCGTTCAAGGTAATTGAGAAAACGGGCATCAACGCCTATACAATCAAGGATCCCACAAGTAGTCAGACAATCAACTGAGTGCACGAAAAATTCTTTCAGCCATATAAACACTAGGAGCCTTATCGTCCAGTCAAGGGGGGTAATGTTGAGATTCTAATATGACTGGATAATAAGAATAAAATAGTCATGGTGTATTGGCTAGAATTCGCCAACAATAATTATAGAGTATGAGTATTTGAGCGCATTACAATGAGGCAATGTTGGGTCAAATGAATGATATTGGGTTACATCCAAATTAGGCGATAAGGTGATGTTGATTTGACAAATAATGAGATGTTAACATACAATGAATATTGAGCAGATTGCCTTTAACTAAGGTGATCATGAATTTAATGAATGATAAACTCTACTAGAACCAATATGAATATGGCAGACCAAATAGTTAATCAAAGCGTTGGTAATGACTGAGGTCACTGGGATATCATCAAGATGAGGTGATTGAGAAAGAGGTTTTTAGGAGTGAGGAGAGAGAGCGAGCAGACTGGGAATGATCCACTGAGGTAATCATATTAAAAAAAGAAGTGTTTTGCGGGATTTACTACCTTTTATTATATTTATTTGTTTAAGTGTGTTCTGAGAAACTTACATTCTTCATATCATCCATTCCAATTGCTCAGTGGGTTGACCCTGTGCAAAAACCCTTATGGCGTATCTTAAAATTCTGCCAATTTTATAACAGACGCTTAGGGGGTTTATCTGTCCACCAGAGAGAGCGTACAGAGAGGCGGCAGCCTTGTTGAAATCAGAGTATAGCTCATTTTCTGTTCAAAATCCAGTGTACCTTCATTAAATCTCAGCAGATGATTTTAAGATTTTAAAATTTATTTTTGATAGTTGAGGTTTATATTTCATATATTAGAAGATACTGTTTTCCTAAACACCTTTTTTCTGGTTGCATTTATTGTTAAGAAGTGGGTGATATGGAGAATTTGTTCTCATAAAGTCTGCGGGTGTTGGGCTATCCGTGGGCCTATTTTGAGAATCTCAGCCTCTGATATTCCTGAGTGGGCCCATTCCAGACCGTTCATTAGTACCTCAGGCGTTACAGAAACATTTCCGCATTTAATTTCATTTTTGGGGATAAAGTAGAGCCTATCATTTCTATGCCAACCTTATAATAATGTTTTAAATTAAAATTACTAAAAATTTTCTAGCAACTAATAATTTCTCAGCCGCTGCTCCCCTCAACTTTCAATACTTCCATTTTTAATTTAATTTAGCTTAGAGCCCATGATTCGCTGGGCTTGCTTCACCATGATTCTCAATATTCTTGACTAGCGGCAGATTCAGATTAACATATACTGATTTGCTGAGATTCCCATTGTGTGGTTCTTAACATTGCGCTTTTGGCATAATTTGGCTAGGCAGCCCCTGATTTACTGGGCTGACCTTTGCATTTGTCCTCATTGTTTCTCATTTTGGCAGATTTTTAGTTGTCAGCCTTTGATTGGCCTAATTGCCATTTATGCCAGCCCTTGCCACCTCTGCTTCTGGGTTTAATTGGTGTGATGGCATCTGCTTTGTCAGAATTCCTTTTTTACAAGAGTTGTGCCTTAAAGCCCTACAATTTTATTATTATTGAAGTTTATTAAGAGCCCCAATCTCCACCTTAGGGGGGATCATGGCTAAAAGATTGTCAAGAAATGCCTTTATTGTCACAGGTGGCCAAACATCCAATCTTGAAAGTGATCCATGAGGTGGGAGTGAAAGCAACGTACAGCTTGACAGAAGGTTGGGGTAGTGCCAGAGAGTGCATCAAGGACAACAATGTGGATCATCCATAGAGCTATTGCAATAAAAAGGTGTAGATTGATGGGTGGATAAGTGAGATCATGAAAAAGCGAAGATGTCTTTAGACAGGCTGAAAGCCTGCTCACGCTCCTGGAAAAAGAGGTGAAACACATCCTGCCAATTGCCTGTGATGGTGGGTAATCTTTCAAGTGATAAATTAATAACCCATATTGACCGCACACAATGCATGAAGGTGATAGGCATTGGACCGCTCAGTATTGCAGTACACCTTTCTCAAGCATCTCTACACATGGGCGTGAATCTGACTTTTGTAACAGAAGATGGTGTGTGTACCACCAAATGTCATTCTGGATCTCCAGAGTTTATGGGATGTCTATCCTGTCAAGGTAGTTCATATGGGCAATTTGTGAGTGACATTGGGGTACCAGGTCGTTCAAAAAGGCTTGCCTACTGACTTCTTGTCTGAAACGGGTAGTAGTGAGACCCCTCTGGGCGGTGTGTCCACTGATACTTATTATCCACTCAGTGCTCCACATGGAGAGGAGAATATGTTTGAGGTGGTGTTGTGTCCCATGCGGGCCCACAGCTGAGAATGAGTGGCTAGATAACTAAGAATAGACTGGGGTAGGTGGGGTTTGCAGAGGCCAAGGGCGCGGGAAAAGTTGGAGTGGGCCGCGCAAGACCAGTGTTGGGGTAGGGGTGTGGGTTTGTGACTGTAGTGACCCAAGTGCCAAGTATTTTGGCGGCATGACATCAAAGTTGAGCAGGCCCCTATCACCACTATGGCGAGGGCAAACATGACATCCAGGCGCACAGGGGAGGGCGGCCTAACCAAAGGCACCCTTAGTGGGAAGGCATACAAAGCATTGAAAAAAGAGGGGAAAAAGGCGATTTCGTGGGCCACAGACCAGACTTTGGACAGGATTATAGAGTTGGAAAGCATAACTCAGCCTGGTAGGGTAGCCTGGTGGGCTTTTATGGAAGCAATTCGCTTTGTGACATAGTCAAGGATGTGGTGCTCCGTTACCAATGAGGAGTACCCTCCTGCATCCACCATACTCCCAAATGGTGCATTGGGACATCAGTGGGTCTTGGCACACAAGGGAGAACAAGAGGGCGATATGGGATGACCAGGGCAAGCAAAACAGAGAGCTAGCTGCTGGAGCAAGCTAACTATGTTATGCTGGTGACCAGCGAGCTTGGTACTGGCAGAGGAAAATTATTTTGGTTTTGGAGGGATTGCGTGCGGCGTTATAAACCTTGGAGTAATCCTGGAACGTTGCCTCTAGTGTTCGTGCAACATGTTTGTCTGACACCACAACCACACATTCATCAGCGAATGCCAGCATCCTAACAGGTGCTGGGCTTTGCTCATGGACACCAGCAAGACGGGCATCCACATTGCATAACAGTGGGTCGAGGCTGAAGTTGTATAAGAGAGGTTTTAAAGGGTCCCCTTGATGGAGACCCCTTTGAGGGTGAACCACTTATGTAAGGAAAACAGGGCCACGCACAGCCATTGTGTCAGACTCCATGAGCAGCATCACCCAATTTTTGAAATTTGTGGGGGAGGTGAAATTTGTGGAAACAGGCTTTGAAATAATTCCAATTAACCCTATCATGAGCTTTTTGTTGATCTAAGAACACAAGTGCCCCAGTAGTCGTGGATTGGCAGACATTGGTTAAGGTGTGAATGTTGTCCAATTTGACGGCTTGGGGATAAAACCGAATTGCACAGATGAGATTACTTCAGAAGCAACTTCACCTAGGTGGTTGGCCATAATTTTAATGAATAACTTAGTATCTGTATTAGTAAGTGATATGGGCGCTAACTCGTCAAGTCCAGCTTATCCCCTTTCTTATACAGCGTTATAACATATGCCTCCTGGCCCCCTAGAAGGAGGTGCATTTCTAAAATACATTTGTTTATTAAGGCAAGCATTATTGAGAAGAAAAATTAAAATATCTTTAGTAGAACTCATATGAAATCCCATCTGGACATGGGCACTTCCTGGGCGGTGCACTGCAAATGGCATACCAGAGATCATATAGAGCAATTTAGATTTTATAACTATGGGTATCAGGATATGGTGCGGATATGTGCACCATCATGAAGCTCATCAATTTTGGCAGGTTGACAAGTTAAGACTTATACGAATTTGAGTAAAAACTTCAAACTTAAACTTCCACTTCAGCTGGAGTGTCTGCGATTGAGTTGTCTAACCTTTGCACCTGTGTGCAGGCCAAGCTCTGTTGTGGTCAAAGGATTTGCGGAAAAAGTATGCGGAGCACATGCCTCACACCATTATATTTTCGCTTTGGACTGAACACAAAAGCAATGCTTATGTTGTCTTACCAGGGCGTAGAGATCAGACACTTCTGCCCACTTATGACCCCAAGCTGGGCTGTACCCTGCGGCAGGGACATTAGACTCCAGGTTGGTCCTCTTCTTCTAGAATGCGCTTAATGACCTCTGAAACATCCTGAGAGCAACATGATGTGATGTGGTATGCCTGAAGGATGGTGTTTGATTTAAAGGTTGTCCAGGTAGTTAGTGGAGCATCACAAAACGGTGTGGCGAACTCCAGCGCCAAAGTTTTAGTGTCCACCCATGCTGAAAACAGGGTGATGTGATATTGGCCAGACGAAGTTTACAACACTTTGGCTCCTGTGCCCTAGGCAGATAAGATGAAAAAAATCGACACCATACTGTGGTCAGAGAAATTAACATTTCATTGAAAAGTGCACAATCCAGGGGCAAAATTTCAACAGGGCAAGAATAAGGTCAATGTGGACATAGACCTCAGCTGACCGTTGTGCACATGAGGATGGGACATGTTGGGTAGCAGCAATGCGTGCTTAGTAGTGTATCAAAAAGCCTCAAGGTTTCTTATATAACGTGAGTTCAACATGCCCATGTGAGGGATAGGCGTTGAAGGTCAGCGGTCGGTTTCCAGGTTAGCCTGTCAGTTAAGTTCACTAACCACAAAAGTATTTGGTGGAAGTAGGAGAGAAGTTATGGCTGAGAGGAATTTCCAATGAGCCTGCACACGGGTCAGGGCATAAGTAATTAACAATAGCGTGTACTTCATCATCCCACAAAAAGTATATGACCGGCACATGAGCATTGAGATATTAAATTTTTGAGATTAATGTAAAGCTATGGGTTGCACATATATGCACCCCACAGTGTGGCTACCAAAAAGAAAGGGAGGGAAAGAGCATGGTTACACATGTGTCTACAGCGCCGTATGTACAGTGGGATTTTTGAATGGCTGGATGTCCACAGGTAAATTATTTTGTAAAAAACACAGTTTCCTAGCCTGGGATGGCAAGGCCTTGAGTCCAACGATGTTAACATCCCTATTGTGAAGGATTCCCACATCGCACCTTAGGTGCAATGGGAAGGACCACTTGCCCTTCCTGTGTCGCTGACTCAGCAGCAGTTAAGGACCATGTAACTAGTGGTTTATACGATTCCTTGAGGTTGTCCTTTGCTGTGGGTTTAGTATTGGGTTTGTTGTTTGTTGCTTTGGGTCAACCTTTTGCTTTAATTTGCTCCTGCGGTACAAAATCAGAGATAAACAAAAAACTCGAGGGGTTAGGTTGGGGGGATCAGTTTAAAAGTTCATAGTAACTCTTGCACGGGCAAATCCATCTCAAAAATCTGTTCTGCAGGTTGGTGGGACCAATCTGATTGGTGAGCGGCTTCTCTAGCCGCTTCAGCTGTGAATGACTCAATGTCGGCTTGGGTTTGGGCATGCAAGATCATGAACTCTGCCAACGCCACTTCCTTAACTGCTGATCGATGGACCTTCTTGGCCTTTTTGCGCTCTTGTGAATATATAAGTTCTACCTATATGTAATTCCCCTTGCACACATCACACAAAGGTGGCATCAGTGTCAATATAAAAGTTGTAATGGGAGATGGAGATTACTATTGCATCAGGAAGGATTTCTTTTTGAGTGATGTTCTCTCTGAATGTGCAGCTTTGTGCCTTATGGCCAAAAGCACAAAAAAGTGCAGATAGGGGGTGCACTATCCACCATAATGTGGAACAGGTAGTAATCCTGCCCATCAATATTGACGACTGCGTTGTGGGGAGTTTGGGTTAAGTCTTCCACGCTGACCATGGTTGAGGTAATCGCTGCAATTGCTTTGCTTGTGCTCAGCACAGGAATAAGCATAGATCTTCAATTTCAAAAGTGCAGTTTCCCATAGCTTTTGAGCCTAACTGAGGGTTGATGCTTCATCACTTCACGTCTCACCGTTGTTTGGAGAAAGTCAAAAGTTACAAATATTTGGTTTGAATTAGTCCACCGTGTGAACTTCATTTTGACCACACATTGACCATCCGGGAGATCACCACCATGCACACATGTTCAGCAGCATCTGCTGCTCGTGAAGATTCAAACCTGAGATTCAACCATCCGTGGATCATAGAGTGCGGTGTAACATATAATGTGGCTAGGAAGTGTTTGTGCACATCACCACAAAACTTTTTTTAGTACTATTAAGTTAATATCCAGAAAGACTTGAACCTTGTGCTCCACTAGTGACAGGGTCTAGGAGTGCAGAGTTTTGATGAACTGGACGCATTTTTCTTGCCAGGATAAAATCTCCAGCTAAATATTCACCACTGTTTTCTTTATTTTATCTTTACCACTGGTGTTGTCAGGGCGTTTACAAAGTTTGGACAGTGCAAATACTGACCCTGTGCTTTTTACTACACTCACCTATCTTTACCTGATGTCAGGTGCACACTCATCTCCTTGTGTTAATTATCAAACTTACTTAGTCTTAAAATTGATTTGGTTGCAAATAGTGATTACAACGAGAAAGAAAAGTTTCCTATTAAAATTTTAATTTATAAAAAGTTTTTAGAGCATATAGAACATAGAGGTTAACATGATTGAAAATATGGCAAGAATTTTTTGTAGCATCTGACCACCTCAAGATACTTTAAATCTCTCTAAGTCTTAGGAGTGCCATATACCCAATTATGGAGGCTATGTCTGGATGTGGTTTGTCCATTTCGTTGACTATATTCACAAGAAATTAAATCTCAGGCTGTATAAAATGAAGTTTTGGAGGACATAAGATTTAGTAATGCCAAAACAGACCTGACTTTTATCTCTCGTTGCAAACACTTTTGCAACATATTCAATTTAAGTCTAGGTAAGTTGATAATCTCATTGAGAAATTAGTGTGCACTCAATGTCAGGTAGCAGTTGGGCGAGCAAAGTTAAGGGCACAGGTGTAGGCCCACATCAACCAGGTTTCATAAACGCCATAGCAAATCCGGTGGCATAGATAAAATTAATAGTAAAAAACTGGCGGTTACCATTTCCCCAGAAACTTTGGCCTGGAAATTGCGCTGCAACCAGTTCATCTATATGATGCACTCCCAACCACTATTGTCGGTGGAACATGGGTTGCGTGACTTTCTGGATATTCAACAAATGGCGCTTTGGGAGAAGTTTTGTGTAGATGTACACACATATTTACTGAATGCAGTGTACATCGCACCAAACTCCATGCCTCATGGTTGACTTGATCTAGGTTTCAAAACAAAAATACGGCGGATGAAGCTGCAAAAGTGCAAGTGGTAGTGGACCTCACAGACGGTCAATGGGTAGTCAAAACAAAGCGCACTTTCTGGACTAAATCGATTCAAAATTTTTCGTGACTTTCAACTTCCTACCTACTACATAGAGCTCACCGTGCTGGAGCACCACCTGAAGGCTGGGCTCACTAAAAATGGGGAAATCCAATCCTTCAAGATGAAGCACTTTACGCTTATGCCAGACCTGTGCATGGGCAAAGTGATTTCTGTTCTCACCCCATCCACAGGGATAGCGGAAGATTTGACCAAAATCCCTTGTACTGCTTTTGTAGAAATTAATAGGCAAGACTCACGCCCATTCAGGGTCACTGTGGATAGTGCGCCTCCTATCCGCACTCTCTGTCACGCTTTTGAATACAAAACCCATACCTGCCAAGCCAAGGAAGGCATTTTTAAAATGAAATAATCCTGGAAGCAATGTATGGTGCAGATGCCCACTATGAACTGGCAGTATACACCGTCACAGCCTTCCAGTAGGGCGCACCAGGGAGTAACATTCAAATAAAACCTGTGTCCCCACAGGAGCTTAAGAAGGCCAAGCAGGCCTGAAAGGCGGCGGCCAAGGAGGCGGCCAAGACCACATCCGTGATCCTGCCCAACCAGCTCCAAAAGGACATTAAGTTATCCATGGTGGAAGTGGCTCGCAAATCCTTCTACCAATCAGATTGGGCCGCCCAATTTGATTGGGCCATCTAAACTGAAGACCCAATGGGTGATTAAGTTTCACCTAACCAATGCTACCAAGGTTCGATTGTAACAGAGTCACTCACCAATATTCCTGCCAAAATTCCACCTTCATGCAATGGTACATCGCAAGTGCACACAACGCCAAACATTCATCCCACAGTGGGGATAAAGAAGAAGGCAAAAGCCAACGTGAACCCAAAGATAAAGCTTTTCATATGAACCATACTCTGTAGTACAGAATACCCACGCTGCCATACAGTGACTTGCTGAAAAAGAGAAGGCTGAAGGGCACAGGTGCCCTTCCCCTTGCACCTAGGGTGCAATGGGAGAGCCTTTACTTTAGGGATGTTGAACATCGCTGGACTCAAGGTCTCTCTATTTCAGGCTAGAAACTGAGTTTTATAAAAAATTAAATTTACCTGTGGACATCCTGGCTATTCTGAAACCTACTGTCCGCGCGGTGTAGAGGATACATAAGCAACCATGCTCCTCCCTACCTTTTCCTTTTTGTCACTGCACTGTGTGATGATTGTTCAAGTGACCCATAGTTTTAAATTTATTTTGTCAACATTGTACCTTGATGGCCACATCCTTGTAGTCACCTTTTTGTGGGATGACAAAGTGCACGCTGTCGTTAACATTTACACTTCAACCTGTGCATGAGATCATCATTAATTTTTCTTCTTGGCCGTCATCTCCCTTCTACTACCCCCCAACCCATTTGTTGTTGGCGACATGATCTGCTGGAAAAACCCAACCACAGACCACTGGCCCTCGTTGCCTACACCCCAACAGGGGCACATTGAACTTTGCATTATAAAAGCCACCCTAGGGTTGTTCACAATCTAATATATCATGCACCGCTGCTCACTAACATGTCTCGCCCCCATGTGCACAACGGCCAGTTAAGGTCCTGACCGCATTGACCTTATTCTCACACCGTTGAAATTTCAATCCCAATTTTCCCACTTTACCACGACGAAAATCGATTTCTCTGACCATAGAATGGTATCAGTTTCCTTCTGTTTGTCCAATTTAGCAGCCCAGGCGCCAAAGTGGTGCAAACTCTGCCCCTCCGAGATTTCATCGCCAAGGTTCTCCTCATGGAGAGTCACTGTGACCTTGTCTCTGAAGTTTACCACACCGTTATGTGCAGACCCAATCTCCACATAGTCAGCTTTCAAAGTGAACACCATCCACCAGGCTTGCCACATCTCATCACGTCACTTGCGGGCTGCCTCAGCAGTCATTTTGCGCATGCTGGCATAAGTTGACCACCTGGAGTCTAACTTCCCCGGTGCAGGCTACAGCTCAGCTTGGGGCCACAAGTGGGCAGAAGTGTCCGCTCACCTCAAAGACCTGGTAAGACAACACAAGCATTGGGTTTGTGTTCAGTATAAAGCAAAGCATATAACAGTGGGTGATGTGTGTTCCACTTGCTTTTTAAAATTCTTTGCACCACGCCAGAGCTTGGCCTGCACACAGGTGCAAAGGCCAGACCACTTCGTTGCAGATACACTGGCTGAAGTGCCGATTGGAGTACACAACTATTACTCCAAATTGTATTGCTCCAATCCAGTTCCGCCGGCTGAAGTGGACAATTTTCTCAAAAGTGCACATATCTGCACCATTTACCAATTTCCAGATTTGATGAATCTGATTATTTGGGACAAACTCTAGTCTGCCATTCGCAGTGCACCATACAGGAAACGCCCAGGTCCAGATGGCATCCCTTATGAGTTCTATAAGAAGTATTTCAAATATTTTTCCTACTTGCTGCTTGACTCTATGAACCAATGCCTTATGGAAACGTATCTCAATCCTGGAGGGCAAGAGGCCTTCACAATAACGTTGTACAAGAAAGAGGATAAGCTGGACTAGGTCAACTGGCGCCCCATTCTACTTACTAACACAGCCACAGAAGTTTTACTAAAATCATGGCAAACCGCCTAGGGGTTGTTGCCTCTGCTCTCATTTTTCCTGATCAATTTGGTTTCATTCCTAAAAGGTCAATTTGGGAAAATATACGCAAAGTAGCCAACGTCTGTCAATCCACGGCTTCTGGAGCACTTGCTTTTTTAGACCAGCAGAAGGCCTATGATAGAGTCAAATGGGATTACCTCAGAGCCTGCCTCCACAGTTCCACCTCCTCTATCATATCATTAATTGGGTGATGTTGCTCACAGAATCTGCCACAATGGCTGTGCGTAACCTAGCTTCCTCATGGATGTAATTCACCCTCAAAGGGGCCTATGCCAAGGGATCTCTAAGCCCACTCTTATATAACTTCAGCCTTGACCCACTTCTTCAAAATGTGAATGCCAGACTTACAGGTGTCCATGTGCAAGGCCAAGCACCAATTAAGATTTTGGCGTTTGCTAACGATTGTGTGGTTGGGATGTCTTACAATCATGATGCACGCGCGCTTGAAGCTACTATCCAGGTTTACTCCAGGGTAATTAATGCTGCACTTAACGCCTCCAAAACCGAATTTGTTCTCCTTGGTCAGTTTCAAGCCCACTGGTCCCCAGCTCCCCGTTTTCTACCTGTTTCAACAACTTGCTCACGGGATCGCTTGCCCTACCACCCCACACCTCCTCGCTTGTGCTCCCCTTTGTACCAAGCCCCACCGCTGGCCCAGTCCGCCATTTGTGGGTGTGGCTAGAGGTGGGAGGGTACGCCTCAATGGTGAAGAAAAATCATATCCTAGACAACATCACGAAACACATAGCTTCCCTCAAAGCTTGCCAAACCTCCCTTACAGGCAGGGTAGTGCTAGACAACTCTACGCTCTTTTCTAAAGTTTGGTTTGGGGCCCACGCCATTGCTTTTTCCCCTTGTTTCTTCAAGTCATTTTACGCCCTTCTGAAAGGGTGACTTTGGTTAGGCCGCCCACCGCCAGTGCACCTGGATGTCATGTTTGGCCCTCGCCATAGTGATGGCATGGTCCTGATCAATTATGAGGTCCACACCACCAAAATACTTTGCACCTTAATCGCTGCAGTAAGCAACCCAATGCTCTCAGCCCAACACTGGTCCCTCGTGGCCTGCTCTAAATTCTCCTGCGCCCTGGGCCTCTCAATCCTGCCCACCCCCATTCTCTGTTAAATTATCTCGCCTCACATCGTTCTGTTGCAGGCCCACATGGGACGTCGCCACACTTTAATAGGATCATCTTCTCCATGCGGAGCGCTTAGTGGAGAATTCGCATCAGTGGGCACACCGCCCAGAGGGGCGCCCTACTTCTCAGTTCACCCATGAAGTACAAGGACTACCCTACTGAACGGAGTGATACCCATGAGGTCCCTACCATAGCCATGGTGGATTACCTGGACATGTTAGAATTCCCCTAATCCCTAGATTCCTAGAAAGCCATATGGAAGTACGCCCACCACCCTCTTCTGCAGCCGCATATTTTTCATGTGTAGCACCACTTGATATGGGCATACTGTACTGCCAGCGCTCTAACACTTTTCACTTATCTTGCGTTTTGTGAGGCCAGTATGGAACGTTGGTTCACCACCTGGAAGAGTGCCCTCCCTCAAAAGCGATATGGATTGAGGTACAGCGTCTATTTCGCCAGGATCAAGCAAAGCCCTTCAGCCTGTCTAAGGACATCTTATCTTTGTCCATAATTCCCTCTACCACCTTCCCTCTGTGTCTTAGTGGTTGCAATTGCTATGTGGAATATCCACATGATTGTCTTGAATGCTATCTCAGGCTCACTCCCACCCTCCAGGAAGTTATACGCCAGTTAAAGTCGCACCTTGTGGACCACTTTCAAGCTTGGATGTTTGGGTACCTCCCATCCCGTCGCTGCCAGATGGTCTCATCCTGGTTCCCAGTTTGGTTCATCGCTTCAGACCACTTCCTAAATATGTGATCAAAAGTGGTGCAAGCCCCTACACACGTAACCCCCTTCCTTCTCTTGGCATTCCCGCTGGCAACAGGAGATAGCGTTTTCTTCTCTGGGGTGCCCTCCTCTCGCTTAGTTCTTTTAATTAGTATTAGTTTACTTATTAGAAGTGTCTGTCCCCTGGTCGGCATTCCCAAAATAAAATTAAACATTAAATTTAAAGATTTAGTAATGACAGATTAACTGAGGGACCTTTTTAAAATATGTCTAATCTGTTCATTCAGAAGATTTGAGAATACTGTAATGTTATTAAAGTAACATAATATGCATAATAACTTCAGGTCGCCTAGAAGTCCGCCCATTGCTAGATAAAAGGTGGCTGGGGCATTTTTATAGCCCTTATGGCCTTAATGGTCAGCTTAAATATTCCAAGTTAGCAGTTAACGCACACTTTTTGTTCCTTAGGTGCTATCTCAGTCAACCAATACCCAAAACATAGATCCATTAAAAAACTACTGATCCCTTAGTAAGGAGGCGTAATAAGTTATTAATACAAGTTGATGGGTAAGTTTACCTTTTTTATTAGTAATATTAAAGCTTTTAATAGCCCGTGACAGCTTAATGACGTCCAATCATTTTGCAAATAAATAAGAAGAATTGCCCATGGATTTTGGGGAGGTACTAATGATCCTCACCTCAAAGATTTCTTAAGAAACTGTGATGACTTGAGCTTCTTCTAGTTTGTTTTCTAGATAAAGCCTCTATTAGATGAAGGAAACATCTCCCATTTAAAGATTATGCACGACTCATTTTATATTGTCAAAAGCATATGTTTTGGTCGAGAATGATTGGCGTATTAATTACAATGATCATCAAACTTTTTCTTTTATGTTGAAATCGGTACTGGGGAATTGAATTTTCTATGAACATGTTACTACACTTAAAGCTTTAAGGTACTATTATATAATAGTAACCTATGAAAACTTGCAAGGTTGAACTTTTGTTGGAATGAGAATTTTTATCTATGAATAAGGAGAAGCACAATGTAGTATCAAATAATATTAGGGCTTTCCAGCTCTAAGATTTCTTCTTTGCTGTAGATTTCATCAGCGATGTAAAAAATTCTCTTCCCATTGGATTCCCGCCAATATATGCCCCTTCTATTAACATTCTTATTGCTTAATACTATGTTTAATATGAAGCACTCAGGAGTAGTAGACAAGAGGATTAATTAATTAAATTAAACTAAAGA
The DNA here is from genome assembly GCA_022478985.1 of Massospora cicadina. Lineage (NCBI taxonomy): Eukaryota > Fungi > Entomophthoromycota > Entomophthoromycetes > Entomophthorales > Entomophthoraceae > Massospora > Massospora cicadina. Next base: position 53,387 of record JAKSZP010015898.1, on the reverse strand, counting down.
AGTTAATCACTAAAGCTAAAGGTCTTTTCATTATAGTTTCATTGAACTGACTGCAATCAAGATGCTTGCAGATGGCCATGATAACAATAATGACCCTCTTAATGAATATCTAATTCTCACACAAGGAATACAAGTGAAAGATGATTGTAATAAAGTGTAGTGGAAATTCCACCAGCAGGGTAAGGGTTTGATCCGCAATATAATCATTTATAATTCAAAGAGCCTTCCAGAAAATTGCTTTTTCAAACAGTGGACTCATATAGTATGCCAGGCCAACGATTATATAAACTTTCTGACCCTTACTGTTTCACCTTCATAGGCATACCAACCCCTAAAAGTCCACGTCCAACCCTCCAACCCAGCAGACTAAAAACTTCGCTTTAGCCCTATGGTCCATCTTGGCTGTGCCCCAGCGAGTTTATCACGTATCCTGGGTGGCCATTGCCTCCTGCGCTGCACCACCCTTATGTCCAATTGTTAACCCATCTTGGGTGTTCCTCGGCAAGTCCATCCCCCTTCTTGGGCAGCTATGGCTCTCCCACGCTGCACCACACTTAAGGCTGACGGCCAGAAGCACATCATCGTTGGTGGCCAATTGGCCAGATTCCCAGTTCCTCATAGGGCTGAGGTATGGGAACTGGTAGCAACGCCCACTGCAGGCGTACCACCCTGCACCTACTTTAGGGATCTCTAGTCCCACCCTTATCCACTTTAGTGGCTCTTGATACTTCAAATAAACAGGAAAGTGGTTGAAAGAGAGATCATTATGTGGAGGGAAGGAAGACTACTTATACTCTAGTATACTGCGCCCTATGTTAACCTCTCATCCAATAAAGCCAGAAGCTCAACCAATTGCAGTCATCTGTGGTAGTGATTCCCTCCTATTTCACTCATCCCAATCACTAGGTATTAGGTCAAATCATCCACAGCACAAGTTTCCAGTCAGCCATATATAAATTACTATTATTATAAGTACTTTAGACATCCATGGCATAAATCGTTGTAATGCAAGTTAGGCAGAAAATTCATAATCAGATGATTGATAATGAATACTTTAGCTTTCCGCCAGAAATTCTCACAATTGGCTTCACATGGCAGATGGCGTGGAGATATGATTCCAGAAAACCGGGGTTTTAGGCAGCAAATTAACATCAGATGGTTGATATAAATACGTCGGCTTTCTTCCAGAAATTCCCACAATCGCCCACAATTTGCAATTGGCGTAAAACTAGGAATCCGCCAAAACTAACAGAATAATAATATTTATATTTAACTGAGGTAAGATGACCAGGGGACGAACATTACTGAACTAAAACTTAATATTATATTAAAAAATAACGATTCAAACAAAATTCCCAAAGTGGACAGATTGATTAAATCATACCTATCAAAATATCCAACCAGGTGGACAGCGAATACTGCTATCCCTTCATGGTGGATGGGGAGGGGGATCAGGGGGCTCATCTTTGGCTGCATCAATCTCATCCCAGAGTAGGGTAGTGTTAAGGCAGATAGTAAGGGTGTGGGGGCATTGGCGGTATGGGGTTTGATATTCTTGATGACCGGAACTTCTGAATAGTTGTCAGCCATTATAAAGCCAATGATGTATTTGGCCAAAGCGTCTTCAGCTTTGAGGCAGGCGTCTGGGAGTTTAACAAATGGGAATGTTGGTTTGGGTTATTTTTGCTTTCATATTTCATACTACTGTTACCACGTTCTGGATGGCTTCAGTGACGTTTTTGTGTAAAGATTTCATATTGATCTTACTTTGTGTAGTAAGATATTTGGGGATAACAGGAGGTGGAATTCCTTCTTTGAGTATCATTACTGATTTGGTGGCAGCTTTGCGGAGTGGACGGCAATCTGGTGTGGCAGCTGCTTCTACTGCAAGCTGATGGTCGCTGTAGAATGGTTTGGCGTTAGGTTGTGGAGCATATTTTCAAGGGAGAATTTTGCATCCCATTCTATGTTACAAAACTGCTAGACTTACAGCGACAATTCATCAACAGGTTCCTTGATTTGTCAATTTCATCTAATAATTCTCATGGGTTTTGGTTGAATTGGATTGGGGAATCAGCGTATGGTTGAGGTTTTTTGATTCATTTGTGGAAGCATGGAATGGAACTTGGGATCCAATCTGATGTTTGATTGGAGGAATTATTTAAGGTATTGGGTGGGGAGGAGGCTAATTGGTGGCTGCAGGTGTAGCTGCAGCAACAGGCTTTGGGGGTAGAGGAGGTAGGATTATGCCCCATACCTGAAATTGTACAGGTGGACATTGGATTGGAGGTCAGTGGATGAGTCATCTGATCCGTCTGAAGTGGTTGAGTAGGGGCACTTGCGTTTTGAGTGGTCTAACTTGAAACATGATGGACAGATTGTCCACCCGCCCTCAACGCGGGCCCAAAATGGATGGTTGGGCGCTGAGGGAATAACAGTGTGTGGTGGAATTGCCACCACAATTTTACTAAATTAAGGGCTTATTGTGGCATATGCCTGATGCCCAGCAAGTCGTGTGGCCCCATTTGGGACCACAAATTATAAGATGGGGTTGGAGCCATAGGCTGCCAAACCGTCCATCAGCTCCTGGTAAAGCACTTCAGGGGGAGGTGGGTAGGCAGGTTAGCAAACTGGACCACCAATTTTGTGTCCGCTGGGAGCTGAGTCTGAGTTGTGGGGAGAGGGGTGCCATGGAATACCAGGGGGCACAGTTGCTGCAGTGGCAGCATCAGTTTTGCAGGTGAAGCCGAGGTCAAAATACCCCTTGTAGGGGGGAAATTGATAAATCTGGCGGGTATCATCACCGCCTGTACCATTTTGATAATGGCTTGGTTGTGGTATGAAATTAGTTTCCCATATTTGACCCTTAGGCCATAGCACATGTTGCTCCGGGGGAGTACTAGGGGGCAGTGTGGTACTGCTTGGGTATGAGCAAGGTGGATGTCCAGGTCCTTAGGCAGAACAAATCGGCCCATGGGTTTGGAATGACTGGGTGAACCAGTCCTAGGGCGTTTTCCTACCAGACAGAAAATGGCGGGGGAGTTTCGCCGCTGCCCCACGCTGGAGCAGCCAGTAGAGAATCTGAGGACATTGGAGCAAAACTACTATGGGCAAATTCGGTTTGTGTTATAAATTTGTGTAATTTTGCTTGGAAAGTTATTCTGAGCGGAAAAATAGTAACAGAATAATAATATTATAATATAAAATTATTATCATACTAGGCAATTAGCTAGCTATTACGCCTAACTAACTGGCACCCCTAATTCTAATATTATTGGATGGAATACATCTATTTAATTTTCTGACAGTGTTAAGAAGGTATCACCAAAAAAATCTATAAATCTTTGTATTCCCTATTGTGTCATGGGATGCATGCTTGGGTACTCATAGTAATTGATTGAATTCTTTCATCTAAGTATTAGCTTAAAATGATTGTTAAATTAATTTTTCATAAGGCGATGGATGACAAACCATTTGCACTACTTTGTATATAAGTTGATTAAAATTATAGCTAAAATAACTACTAGAGCCAACATGTGAGGCGCATCTAACCCAAAAACATGAAGACATCTAAAGACTAATAAATTGTCAATTTTGTTGACAGGCAGCAGCCGAAAGTTTGCCATTGGAGAGTTGAGTCTCATCATATGCGTCTTGTATGTCCAATCAGCCAGTATTATCAATATGGGGCTGGTGCATGCAATATTAAGATCTCCCAAATAAATTTAGACTTCCTTCGTCAATTAATTAATTATATTTCTGTTCTACCAATAAGAGCTCATGTGAAAGTTTGCTTGCACCCAAGTCTTGATTTTAAATTATATGTTAGAGGAATCTTTGTTAGCTCCATATGGTATAGGGGCATTCCTTATTGCATCAACCACATATGGTGGTAATGCATGTTAGAACCACAAAACAAAACCCAACTCAATTAAATTCTTAAGATCTACCTATAGTAAGAAGGGACAAGCATTTATATTTTATTCAAAATCCTTTATAGCTTAAAATACTAGGGGAACACGTGTCTTAAATAAAGATCTGAAAGTTTTAGCATAATGAATGTTGAAAATACATACTCACCTAGGAATAGAGTCCAACGAGTAACTACAAGTGGGATTGTCAGAGGCCACCATCAATGGGTGTAAGTATTTAACCAAAATATTATTTGGTAGCGCAAACTAGGCGCCAATTTCCCTGTACATTGAGAATTGTCAGTTCTATACATCATACAATGGTTCTATTAGATTAATCTTAGTTTTTTATTAGTTTATATAAAATGACATTTACTTATATACCCACTATCTTTGATTGCAAGAACAGAGATCCAATGAAAATTAACTGTGATCTGAGCTAACACTACATACTGTGGCAATGAGTATAAAACTTGGTTGACTCGTCATAGGAATAATCATAATTATTGATTTTTATTGCAGAAGTAGGTATTTCATACATTTGTATATATTAGCACAATTCTATTAGGAACAATAGATCTTGTTAGAGACATTTTAGTGGAATCTTCAGCACAAAAAGCTTCTTTCTTCATGCTGACCTTTCTTTTACATACAGTTCTCTTTCTCCCTCCTTGAGTCCCATTTATAGCATGATTTAAGATTGACGAAGACATCTGAATAAAATAAGGGTAAGTTTTTGTCCTTTAATGCGATGGCATGAAAGAATATATAGCTGGGATCTCAAAGAAGCAGACACTCTAAATATTTCAGTAATGGTAATTTCGTTTAGAGCCTCCTTGATCTCTTGGATAAATGAAAAGTACCTTATTGTACAGTATCATATATAATTAAACAGGAAGACTGAACTCAAGGGCAGGTAACTGCAGTAATGACTTCATCTAGAGAAATGCAGTTTTGAGAAGCCAATGGCTGAACTGTAGAATATGTCATTTAGATAGAAGTTAGCAGAAATTCTTCTCTTATCTAGATGTATCTCCATGAAGGCCTGCTAAATATTCTTAAATAATACCTTCTACTTCCAAGATCCTAGTTTGGGTGGTATTGACTTGTGCCCAGTTATGATGCTCACACTTTTTGGAGATCATTTTTCTCTGGCTCTTTTCAGTGACATGAATGGATGTGCCTCACTTTCAAGCTGTTAGTGGCTTTCTCCATTGCACTTTTTGTAACATAACAACATACGCGATATCTTCTTAACCAAGGATAAACCTCTCCTTTAAGCTGGGTTTGAAAGAAGGTCAACTGAATCAGAAAGGGTAATTCTACATGATTCTTTCCAATAGATTGAGTCAAATATCGGTTATATAATTGAGGGAAGCTCTTTTTTAATTTATCCTAATACTTTCTCCACGTCATTTTGCATCTACTCCAGAAAAGAGTAAGAGTGGCTGCATTGTACTTTTTTTACCTCTTTATTTACGGGAATAGGTAAGCCTAGAATTTGTTTTGGTTTTCAAGGTTTATTCAGGTTTTTATTGATTTAGGCGTTTTATGGTGACTAATAAAAGCATGAATATTATCCAACTCTTAATATAGTGACTCAAAGGTGAAACTAAGGTCACTAGGACTACCATTGTTAGCACCTACACCCCAGAGTACTTTTACCCAGCTTATGTAAAGCCTCATTATTAACCATATGTTAAGATTTGAATTTTGACAATCATAGGATATAGCCACCAGCCCTATTACCTCCAATATGCTATAGATTTTAAATTTATTGCGAAGAAGCCCGACCATGGGACGGACACTTCTGAATATGACTCAGAAGAGACAAAACTTAGTACCAGGGGAGGCACCCCAGATAAGCGATGCTATCTCTTGTTGCCAGCGGGAACGCCACTTATGAGGAGGGGGAGGAAACGTGTGAAGGGGCCATAGCCGCAATTGAGCACGTGTGGAGGAAGGGGTCTGATTTGATGAACCAGACTGGGAACCAGGAGGAGACCAGCTGTCAGCGACGCGGTGGGAGGTATCCAAACATCCACACTTGAAAGTGGTCCACCAAATGAGACCGGAATCTGTGGACCGCTTCTGGGAGAATGGGGTGGAGCCTGCGATGGCATCTAAGGCAATCGTGTGGATGGTCCACATGGCGATTGCAACCACCAAAGCACGAAGGGAGGGCGGAAGGGGAGGCCATTGATAGAGCAAACATATCTCTTGACAGACTGAAGGGATGCGTTTGATCCTGGCCCAGAAGACGTTGAACTTCGCGCCAAATCACTTTAGAGGTAGGGCACTTCTCCAGGCGGTGAAACAGCGTTCCATACTGGCCACACACGACACAGGATGAGTGTAAAGCGTTAGAGCGCTCAGCTGTACAATACACTCGCCTCAGGCAGCGCCACACATGGGAGCGGACTTGAGGTTGCAACAGAGGATGGTGTACATATTTCCAGATATTTTTTTGGGTCTCAATGGAGTAAGGATGTCCATCATGTCCAGGTAGTCCACCCTGGATAGGACATGGGGCTGAATGAGGATCACGCCATCATGGATGGGTAGCCCCTGTACCTCTTGTGTGAACTGAGGAAAAGGGCGGCCTCTCTGAACTGTGTGTCCATTATTACAAATTCTCCACTCAGCGCTCCGCATGAAGAATAGGATTCTTTTGTAGTGGGTTTTAGTCCCGTGAGGACCTGTGGCCGATGTGTGTGAAGCGAGGTAAATAATCAGAGAGTGAGGGTTTAATGGATTGTTGAGGCCCAAGGCACGGGAGAATTTGGAGCGGGCTGCGCGGGACCAGTGTTGGGAGGGGATTGTAGGGGTGGTGACAGCCGCAATCCAGATGCCCAGGATCTTGGAAGCATGGGCTTTGAAGTCAAGCAGGCCCATGCCACCATGATGATGAGGGCCAAACATGACCTCTAGCCATACTGGTTGAGGGCGGCCCAACCAAAGCCATCCTTGCAGCAAGGCGTACAAGGATTTGTAGAAGCTTGTGGAGAAGGGGATAGCATGGGCTCCATACCAGACTTTGGAGAGGAGCATAGAGTTGGCTAAAACAACCCTGCCAGTAAGGGAAGTAGGGTGGGCTCTGAGAGAGGCGATTCGCTTCGTCACTTATCCAGAATATGGCACTCCATTACTGCTGACACGTATCCGCCTGCCTCCATCCACACGCCCAGATGGCGTACTGGTCCTATGGTAGGATGTGGCACGAAGGGGAGCACCAGTGGGGCGGTGTGTTTTTAAATTAGTAGGGCGAGGACGGGTGAGCAGATGGGCCGGGTTGGGAACTAATTGCTGGGTCCAGCAGTTCTGAAACCAACCAAGGAGGATGATTTCAGTTCTGGAAGCGTTCAGTGCCGCGTTGCTTACCCTGATACTCCTGGATGAGAGCTTCAAGCGCGCATGCATCTTGATTATTAGACACCCCAACCACACAATCATCTGCGAATGCCATCATCTTGACTGGGGCTTGGCCTGGCACATGGACCCCAGTGAGTTGGGCATTCACATTTTGCAGTAGTGGGTCAAGGCTGAAGTTGTATAAGAGTGGGCTGAGGGGGTCCCCTTGTCGCAAGCCCCTTTGAGGGCGGACTACTTCCGTTAGGAAGCCAGGGCCACGCACTGCCATTGTTGCAGATTCCGTGAGCAGCAAACCCAGTTGATGAAGCGAGGGGGTAGGCGGAATTGATGGAGGCAGGCCCTGAGGTATTCCCAGTTTACTCTATCATAGGCCTTTTGTTGGTCCAAGAATACAAGTGCCCCAGAGGCTGTGGACTGACATACATTAGCCACAGAGTGCATGTTATCCCAAATCGACCTTCTGGGGATGAAACCAAATTGTTCTGGGGAGAAGGTGGCATATGCTACAGTCCCTAAACGGTTAGCCATGATTTTTGTTAAAATTTTGGTGTCTGTGTTTGTTAGAGAAATGGGGCGTTAGTTGGCTAAGTCTAGCTTATCCCCTTTCTTTGAAGAGTGTGACAGTGTAGGCCTCATGTCTCCTGGTAGGAGGCGCGTTTCCATCAGGCTTTGGTTAAGTGAGGCGAGCAGCAATGGGATATATATTTGAAATATTTTTTGTAGAACTCATATGGAATGCCATCTGGGCCTGCGCATTTTCGGTTTGGCGCACCGCGAATGGTAGTCCATAATTCGTTCAGAGTAATTAAATTCATTATTACTGGGTATCAGAAAATGGAGTGGATGTGGGCTTGGTCAAGAAATTCCACCACTTCAGCCAGCTAAATTGGGTCAGGTTGGTACAACTCGGAGTAATACAGTTACATTTCGATTGCCACTTTGGCTAGTATATCCACAATGGAATTATCTGATCTTTGCACCTGTGTGCGGACCACGCTCTGGCGTGGTGCGACATTTTTTTTAAAGAAATGTGTGGTGCACTTGTCACCTTTTGTGATGTGTGTGGCCCTGTACTGAATACAAACCCGATGTTTGTGTTGTCTTTCGAGTGCATTGAGGTGGGCAACTGTCTCCACCCACTTCTGTCCCCATGCAGAGCTGTATCCTGTAACTGGGATGTTGGACTCCAAGTGTGCCAGTTCTGCCAGAGCGCGTGAGATAACCGCTGATGTGGCTCGTGAGCGTCTGGAGGTGAGCTGGTGAGAGTGGTGGATGGTGTCATCTTTGAAAGTTGCCCATGTGGAAATGGGGTCCATGAAAAATGGTGCAACAAACTTTTTTTGCTAAAGTTGCCTCTTCTACCCACGTGGAAAATCCTGGCGACCTGAGCTCAGGGGGTGGATTTTGTATGAATGTGGGTCCTTAGCAGCTGTGACAGGTAGGTGGTAGGCTAGTGAGACCAGTCAATGGTCAGAGAACTACAATTTTGTTGTTTTGAAGTGGGAGATGTGGGGTTGGAATTTTGCTGGTGTTAGAATAAGGTCGATGTGGGTCATGGACCTTAATTGGCCATTGTGGACGTGGGGACGCATCATGTTTTTGAGCAGCGGGGCATGTCATAGCAGTGCATCCATTAACCCGAGGGTGGCCTTTAGAACGCATAGTTCTACATGACCCTGGGGGGCGTGGGGTGAGGAAGGCCACCAGTCCGTTGGTGTGTTTAGCCAACAGTTCATGTCACCGACTAGGAAGGAGTCTGGGGTAGCAGGAGGGATTTGACTGACAAGAAAAATTCCCAACGCTCACGTGCACTGTTTGGGGCATAGATGTTGATGATTGCATGTGCTACATCGGCCCACAAGAAAGTGACAACAAGCACTCGGCCATTTAGGAATGTTTCTGAGGATAAAAATTGAAAAATTATTTTTCTAATTTAGCACCCCACAGTGCATCGACCAAAAGGATAGGGATGGGAGGAGCATTGTTTTCCAAGCTTCCTCAGAACCTCATGGACAGTGAGACTCCTGGATGGCCAGGATATCCACGGGTAAATTGTGTTGTAAAACTCAGTTTCCTAGCCCAGGACGGGGAGGCCTTGAGTCCAGCAATATTCAACGTCCCTAGAGTGAAGGTTTCCCCCATCGCACCTTAGGTGCAAGGGGGTGGGCACCTGGGCCCACCATCCTCTTCTAGATCCCCACGGGCCTTCACAGCAGCATGGGTGTTAGCAGCAATGCTATCGGATTTTTGTTGATTTTTGTGGAAAGAGTCACATTGGCTTTAGCCTTCACTTTTTGTTTTCCCGACATTGGACAAATTTTTTGCAGTGCAGGTGAGTTTGGTCACCGTTGAGCGGGTCAAAAATTTTTTCAGTTGGGATGGGTCCCAAGTTGGTTTCAACTGGAGCTTGGGTGTAATGATTGGGTGAGATTGAATCTCTCATCGGATCCTAAGATTGAGTGGCTGACTCGGCATGGGCTTCCCAATCTGATTGGTTGATGAATTCCCAAGTTGCTTCCACCACGAAGGTCTCCATGTCCTCCTAGCGTTGTGAGTGTGGGATAGCAGTGGTGGCTTTAGCCACTTCCTTGGCCGCAGCCCTATGGGCCTGCTTGGCCTTCTTCCGCTCTTGTGGGGAGATAGGCTTTATCAGTAGGTAGCAGCCTTGTGCTCCCCATGGGAAGGCCTCCTTAGTGCTTGCAGTTGGTTCATAATGCGCCTCTCCGCTGGCCATGGCCGCCAAGGGGTACTCTTGGAATGTGACGCCCTCCTTGATGGGGCATGCGTGTGCCTTATGGCTGAACGTGTCACAGTGGGTGAAAATGGGGGTGCGCTGTCCACAGTCACCCAGAATGGGTGGGTGGTATGCCCTGTGATATCAATAAAAGTGGAGTGCGTGATCTGGGTAGGTCCTTCGCGATCTCCTCAGTTGGGGTCAGAACTGCAATGGCTTTTCCAGTGCACAAGTGTGGCATCAGCATGAAGCATTGCATTTCAAAAGATTGTATTTCACTGTATATGGTGAGACCATCTTTCAGGTGTTGTTCCAAATTGTCACATTTTACCATAGTAGGCAAAAAGTTGAACGTGAGGAAAATTTGGTTTAATTTTGTCCATCTGGTGCATTTAGTTTTGATGACCCATTGCCCTTCAGGGAGGTCGACCACTATGCGCCCTGCTGCAGCCTTGTCTGCTGCTGTTTTGCTTTCGAAACCTAGGTCCAGCCAACCGCGTGACATGGAGTGAGGTGCTATTACACCGCGGTCAGGAAAATTGTGTGCACATCTTCACAAAATTTTTCCCATAAGGCCATTTTTTGATGTCCAGAAACACGCGGACTCCAAATTCCACTGACGAAAGTGGCTGGGAGTGTGGCGTGTTGATGTACTGGTTGCATCAGGCTTGCCATTCGAGTATCTCTGGGGAAATAGTGACCGCCAGTTTCTTAGTATTTTTTTCAATTCCGCCGGATTCTCCAGGGCGTTTTCAAATGTTGGAGGCTGCGGGCCTTCCACCTGCTCCTCTTACCTTGCTTGCCCAACTGCTCCCTGACTTGGGCGCAGACTAATCTCCTCTGTGAGATTATCAAACTAGATTCAGTCTTAAATTGAATAGGTTGCAATAGTGATTACAATGAGAAAAAAAAGTTTTGTCAATATGCTATAGACATTACTTTACTCTTGTCCTGCTATCAATGTCCTTTGGCAGATTGATCCCACTTGATCCTCCATAAGTTATGTTGCTAGAAATTTCTTACCTGTTTTTAAATTATTATTAAATTTAATTTTTATAATTCTTATTTGGTATAAAGAAAAATTAATCCACTCGCTCAGTTCTTCAAAGTAGTTCCGTTCCCATTAATTGGGGATTACCAGAATCATCCACCTAAATTTTTTTTATTGAGCCTTTCCAGACGGCTGATACCCTTAAGATGCTACCAAGTTTGAGAAAACTATCCCAAGACGTGACCAACCTTGGGTGGATCACCATAAGGTTAAAAGAGCTTAATCCTCTAACTACTAGCGCACTAAAAGGAGTATACTCAGAAGAATTTGGTGGAGGGATAAGCAGACTGACTAATGGTCAAGGTATTAATTGGGTTTTATCAGCATGAAAAAGGTATATACATGGCGTCGCACACTTTAAAGAATACCATTAATAATTAATCTCCAAGCTTGAAATACCTACCAAGATTTTGGCAGATAAAAAAATTATCTTTGTTAAAGGCTTATATGTTGTTTATCTTTATAAAAATGAAGTTATGATGTTTTTAAATAGATTTACATACTTGAAGTGCAAACATACCTGAGCCTTTTTTGCCCAGTGGCAGTTCTGATTGAACATTCTGGTGCTCACTACAGGGGGTCTCATGACACCATAGATGAAACCAATGAATCAACGACCATGATTCAGGAACTCAACTAATTCCCCATTGGTTTGGGGATAAGTATCCTCCTCGAACCATGGACACAGGGGAGCAAACTGTGACCACTTTTACCTCTGCAGTTCAAATAAGAAAGCTGATGCTCCAACTATTGAGCTCGTCCATTTAGGACCACTGGCCTCTCATTTGGTAGTACAATTGGCCAGCATACCCACTAAACATATTAAGGATGTAATGGAAATAGCTCCTCTGCAGATACCATCTCAACGCTGGAGCCATTAATAAAGCACACTTGGTGATGTTCAGAATATGAAGAAACCAAAACTTTTTATATGCAAACTATAGTTTCATCCAAGAGATGTTCATGTCTTAAGTGATCATGAGTCTCGCTACTCAGGCGGAGATAACCATAAATGATTTAACAGTATGTATGTCCTTTGATCTGTCAAACCTTGCAGATCCTCTCCTGGCAACAAATCTAGATCAGCAGACTGGTAAGTTCTCAGAAGCCCAACACCAGGAAAATCACCTACTGGTGGATAAATTGGAGTGAACCTCTTAAGAAGTTCACATAACTGTGTTATACAACCAATGATATACACTTAAAGCATCTCAATGATTGGACAAGATTGCCGACCAATTAGGTGAAATATATCTCACATCATTGTAGGCATTAGACCAGTGTGGGGCGTTATCACAATAGGTAGCGGAAATATCCCATCACTTCAACCAGATCAAGGAGACCAGAAGACAGAGGTGGATCTGCACGCTGAAGTTTAGGCAGCCAATAAAGGGCCTACGCCCATAATGGCTGTACCATCTGGCAGTTGGTACAAGGGCTGGACTGGCAGTTTGTTTGCCTTTTGAGTTTGATGTTCAACCACCACAAATAAATTTAAGATCTTGAGAATAGCACCACAACTGGTCAGACCAGACTCAGCGGCCTCAATGAGCGTCTGACTAAAGCCATACAATTTTAACAAACCTTTGGACATATTGGATTGATGAATGACGTGATCTAAAGCTAGTACCTGAGAATTGCACGCCTTGCCAAGGAAAATTTCACAAAAAAAGCTTAACTCAACAATATCAAACTAAAAATGCAAAGGATGAGAGATACTTTCAGAACAAGCGCTGATACTATCCAAAAAATTGTTATATTAGGATGAGCTCAGAAGTAAACTCTTTAAATGCCGGAGAGGCCTTGCGCCTGTACATTGAAATATATATTTACTAATGTGAATGAGTCTAGTCCAGAGGACTCACAATCTGATATTGATGAACTTCTTGTAGTGAAACATTATGACGTTTTGGCTTTCATACCCACTCCTAACTGATCAACTCAAACTGATATTCCAATAACTCTACCTCACGCCACTAAAACTGTCTAGACAACTCTATTAAATCTCCAGTCACCCTACGCTTATCACCAGCTCATCCTACTTGACCCGCTTAAACTTCAGTTCAAGAACCAGTGGTTATGACTTCCCATTTGCACTGCAAAGCCTCAGCTGAGCATCAAAAGGTGTTAGCATTTAAGAGTCAACCTCATTAACTTACCAAAGTTTGGCATAAGAGGAAACATACTTATATTCTTGTCATTATTTCTAATTAGCAATTCAGCATGAGTAAAAAGGCTAGACTGGCTACTCTAATGAACTTTTTGTAACATAGAGTCAGGAAAATTGATGCTCAAGATCAGTGAGACAAGATTAGCTAACCAAAATGAAACAACATAATCATAAGAGGAATTCAGTGTAACACAATAGTGACAACTAGGAATATTGCCTTCTTAATTATTCTTGAAATAAAACAGAGGCTAAAATCTCTAATTGCTTCTACCTTGTGAGACAGAGGCTGTAATTTTTGAAGGTTATGATTAAATACAATGTGCACATTGCCTTACAGGACGCCTGCGAACCATGCAATGAGCTGTACTTAGTCAGGATTCCCATAATAAATGAGAATATATCATATCACATATGGTGATTTATATTAGCCATTGTATTATGACCTTTGATGCAACAAACAAGGGGTAACATGATAATTTAGAGAACTGTAGAAGGACCCTTCAACATGATGATGAAGAGAACTACCTAAATTCAACAGAACCATAAGGGCCAACATCTGACATATCATGAGCCACCAATACGGGGAAATGTACACTGTGCTAACTAATGCCACGCCATGGGCCCCAAACCAAATGCGTAGCATGTGGCTGCATCAGATACTGGATAACAGGGAAAAGAATAATTGAAATAGAAGCAGGATACTCTAATTATTCCAGATAACAACATATCACTAACCTTAATCTTGATACATCAACGCCCTCAACCCCTCAATCCATTATTGCTGATGATGTACTGGTGGTCATCACCCGCTCCTGCTGAGGGACATTATAGTCCAGGTGGCTGAATTAGTATCGAAGCCCTATTTACAGCAGCTGAAGCAAGATTTGTCTGTTGGTTCATTAATATGCCAAAGTTTAGAGAAGTTACCGTGGCTGTTGCCTTTGTAGTATTAAAGAAGACTAGTCCCCTTACTCTGTGGTGATTAACTTCCTACCTGGGTCAGGACATTAAGCTCAGTGTAGACCAAAACCCACTTATTCTTACTATTATGAATCTATATACGGTAATTTGGTGTGGGTAAGGTCCAGGTCAGGGCTATAGTAGTTAGCGGGATCCCTACTAATATTGTACAACCAATACAGTAAAGAAACTGGGATTATTGCTGGATATTGATCATTGCAAAGAATAAGGGGACAGTGGGACCAAACTTGACTAACCTACTAGGGCCTACAGCGTTGCTGCTAAGGTTCACTTTGCATGTTGTGTTGGCTCCCAGACTGTTCTCACAAACACTCATTATGGTATCCTCATTGAAACCTCCTTCATGTAGGACATATTATATCAAGACCAAATTTGAAGAGAATAATCTTATGATCCTCAAAACATAACTTTCCGTTTTATTATCATAGAGGAGAACATAAGACTTTAAAAAGCAGCTCTGTTGTCCATGAACCTCGCCTTTATAGATGGGACTTTACCCTTTAAATTAAAAATTTTGTGTGGCTGCATTCAGTATTTACTGCACAAAATTTCAATCAGATGGTATTCTGATAAGGGCTGACTGTCATGTGACCATTGCGCCTGGACACCAATTCACAGTGAGAACAGATCTTGACCTGAAGTTACTTCCAGGTTTATATGGTAAATTATTCATACCTTCATACGCTCACGCCAAGAATAACTGCAGCACAAAGTGTTTTTTATATCAGATAGCAGAGTTATTAGCGCATTATTAGCAACTTCTATCAATACCCATTCCAGGTTAAATGAAACCAAATCATTTTGATTCTTTACATTATAACAAAAGAGGAAGTACAAGAAGAACACAAGTTTAGAACACTAAATTAGTTCAGACTGGAAGAAGAAAATTGTGAGTCTGTCCATTTAGTCATACCTCATAAATCACTGGTCAGTCTAATGGAAGATTAGATAATTTGGCGATCCCCTATTCAAAAAATATAAAATAAATATTCTTGACAGATGACTTCAATTTAGATGTGCTGAGGATATTATATCATATTGTTACTAAGAGTCATCTCCAAATATGCCTCCATCCCATCTTCCAATTTTAAGGTAGCAGATGAGGTCATTGATAAAAAATCATTCAGATTGTCCAAAAAGTAATTATGGTACAGTCAAAAAATCTGTGGGTTTCGCTAATATCAATTGTAACAAGAGGATTTATCTAACTGAGTGGTACATGACTACTGGCAACTCAACAAAGTATCTAATAAGATTCCTAACTCCTTTATAAGAATCATCGATGCACTTAATTGAATTGTCAGAGTGAAATACTTTTCTGACATTTACCTAATTTTAAAGTTACTGAAAAATAGAGATTTTTCTGTAAGAACAAGAAAAATGCACCATTATAATGACTCAAGGGTGTTCAATCAACTCAATTGTTGCAAGGGTTAAATAATGCCCCTGCCACATTAAAAAGGGCTATATACAGCATATTGAGGATCTTATATTATTTGAGTTTTAGCTTAGTTGATGAAATAAAAATCGGCTTGAGGTTATTCAACAAGCACCTGCAGCACCAAATAAAAGTTTTTCTCTTGCTTGCTGCTGCAAAGTGAAATTCAAGTCCATGAAATGTAACTTCTTCCAAAAACAACACGACTATCTGTGCTTCATTATGGAAAGGTAGGTCCCACAGTACCACTTGGAAAAATAGAGGCATTTGAGGAGTTGTGGATCCAATCCAGAAAATGGGACATCAGGTTTTCTTAGGATTGTCATCTACTACTGGCGATTCATAAAACTTTTTGAATAGAATAGGAGGGCTACTTAGTCAGCCTATTAAAAATGGAATCTCATTTTGATGGACGTCAAATTGTCAGCTGGCTTTTGACTGACTTGCGCCTGTCTCACTACAGCGCCGGCACTCATTCACCCAAATTTCAATAAACAATTCATAATTCAGATGGACACTTCCCTTACCGCCATAGGAGCTGTATTGTCCTAATTTTAATTATGAAGTGTTAAAGCACCTCATAGTATAGTACATTTAGACATTAGATATGTATGAGAGTAAGTATAATGTTATTGAAAAAGAATTTATAGTAGTGATTTACGCGGCAAACAATTTGGATTTATGTCCACAGCGTGCATTTTATGGTGGTAACCAACCCACTCTTAATAAGTTGGTACTGAAACTGAAGCAGTCATAGTGGCGCTTAGCTCTAAAGGCGCTAAAGTTACATTTGTAGGACTTTGAGATACAACGCTGCTTATTGTGAAACATCAAAATGCTGATGGACTGTCTAGGCTACCTATATTGACATTAACCGCCAATATGGCAGATGTCCTATATGATAAGATGTTAAACATGTAATATGAAAAACTCAGAAGGCTAAAATTCACTTTTGCCAACTGACAAAGAACAGCGCTGTCAAAGATTAAAATTCTTTAAAAAATCGAAAACTGAGAAAACATCATACCATGATGTTGGAATTCCAAATGGCCACATTATCCAGCCCATTGACGAATTAATCAATTAAACAATTAACTGTTACAATTGGATATCTCGGCGAAGGTTGCTGTTATAGGCGTTAGTATATTATTGTTTGGGATCACCCCAATGAATTTGAAAAAGAATTAAATGAGGAAATAACAACCAACAGTTGAATTATAATGGAAAATTGTTCATAGTGAATAGATGAGGAGTCATTGGAAACTACCTAGGCATTCTAACGCTTGTGTCAATTGGTACCGAGATCCTGTAGCCACTAAATTGGTCACTAAAATGACGATTACACTATCTAAGAAAATGAAGGCAAAGATATCTACCATGATTTAGTGCCTAAAACTAGAGGGTCAATCCAATTTTTGGAAGCAAGTAATTGATCCCAGTAGACAGCTGAAAAGCTGTGCGCCAATTATACTACAAATAACCTTAATAATTCCCAAAAATAAAAATAGATAAAACTGAAAATATCTTAGTCATTTATATAAGTTTGTAAAGCTTACTCTTGGGATAAGATATGTATTGGATATTCTTAAGTTCTTATCAAATCTCCTCTTGTTCTGTGTGAAGAGAATAGGGACTTGTTTTATACCAGATAGAATATATCTTTAAGAGGAAGAAGCTCTCTTTTATCGTTGGACCTTTTACTCAACGTGGCTTTTAGACAATTAACATTAATAATAGTTTTCAAACTATTATTTCTCCAGTTTATTCATTTTAATCAATCAACGTAAGTGGTCATGGATCTGTGCAGTTGAAATCAGGGATTAGAATTGGGCTATTATCCAAGATGCACTGATTTTTATACATAACCAATTGAAAGTAGAGATCTGATCATAGGAGCCCACAAGGCCATTGAAAGGGATTATTCAGAAGGATGTAGAACGACTGAAACAGCTGTTAGGAGACTGTCTATAACTTTCCTGTTTCCAGCATGGTGGTGCTCGGTGCATAGAGTCAATGCATAGAAACTAGCCATTAGAGCCAGAGTTACTAGAGCCCAGCAGAGATAGGCTAGAGCGATAATAACTTTAAGGAAAAGCGCGATCATTATAACAAAAACACCATAAAAAGCGATGCAGTGTACAAAGGAGATATGGTAATTTTCCAGGGTTGAGGGAACCTAGGAGAACCAACGGTGCATGAGGGGCTAACCAGATCATCTGTAAATTGTTTGGTGAAACTAGTGCAAGACCTCCTCTAAGGGGTCTGCACACAGGAGCATTTGAAATAATATAAGCACAAAAATGGTAAAACGAGGAAACCTATTGGATAGTCGACCAATCTGGTGTGTTGGTCATGGGAAGCAGAATCAAACTACATTGGGGGAATAAGGGGTTCGCTGAAGTGGGCCCAGAACTGACCCACCAATAAACAAGCACTACAATCTAAATTGGTTGAATATGACAAAACCATCTTCACTTGAGTAATCAATTGAAGTTGAATCTGACCTGAATGCATCATTTAGTAAATGGAAAGGATTTTAAAACAGTAGTTCCTCGACTAACTGAATAGAACCATTTTCATTAATTAAGCAGACCGTCCATTTTAACTCCTGGGACGATGTAAAGGGCTGTGCATTTGGCACCTCACTAGTATTAACCCGGGCATATTTAGCCTGTACCCAGCGTTAGTCTGATGTATGCCTAAGGTCAGGGAGGGCCTGTGACTTCTTCTTCTAGGCCTCCTGGCGCCCAGACTTATCCCTAGGGTTGGTCCCCACTATGATGTCATTCACACATGACAACAGCACTATCACTGGTAATTGATGTACTTTTAATTCCATAAAGCCATCATATGCTGGCAGGAGTGCTAATCAAAGCCGTTATAGTTTAAGATCACCTCATGTCAACTGTAGAGAGAACATTTTCACATTATGTCAATAAATGTATTGAGCTGCTAATTGTCTGAGATGGAATTAGATATATTATGGTGGCCATCAATCACCTTATGACATGGGTTGAAGCCAGGCTAATTAGAGACCTAGGGCTGCTACGACCACCAACTTTATTTTGGAGAAAATTATCTATAAACATGGATGACCCCAATTCTTTCTTATGACATATAGTACTAAATTCACTTCAAAGATGATTATTAAGCTTAACAATTTGATTGGGGTCCGCGAGGTCCTGTTGACGCCATAAACCTAAAACCAATGGTATGATGAAATGGGTCTCCAGTACTTTGGTTGGCATCTATAGATTTAACGTTAGAAAAACTGACTAGTTATACACCCTCCTGATTTTTGCCATCTTCGCATGCAACATCACATTCCACTCATCCATAGGAAATGACCATTCTAATTAATGTAATTGCAACTACCCGCATTTCCACGAATACAATACTCCTTAGTTCATTGAGAAGAAACAACTCCCATTTGATACAAGATGAATCTTGTCATGGTTGTATGACACAATTGAAGGTACTGTATTTGGTAATAAGTCTGGGCGTGAGAAGGCCAAAAAGATACATTTGGAAGTCCTCCATGATCTAAAGCATACCGTGACAACGCTGGGTACAAGCAAGATATGCCCTAATTTTGTCCTGGGGGTGTATGTGAACTTCGTCCTTGTGATACATTTTTAATTTTATTTAACTGATGCAAGCTGCCAAGGTGATTGACTTTAAAAATGCTCAATGAGCAAAAAATATGAATGAAAGTATCAAATGGACAAAAACTAACCAAAAAAACCAAAGTTAAACTCCAACCAGGTGGATAGTGGAATACTGTTAACTCACCATGGCAGAGGATGAGAAGGGGTTAAGAGGCACTTCTTCAGACATATTCAGCTGGTCTGCTCACTTTATTAGTTTTAAAATCGGAAAGAAGCAGAGAGCCAGGGTGTGGGGCATCAGCTTAGTTGGGGTGGATTTGGATAAAATATTTGTTACCTTCCTCAAGATTATCTTGGTAGATACCTTCAACAAATTCCTCTACTTGGTGATCAGCTTGAAAGCGGGATGTGGAAGTTGGGAAAATTTGGTGAGACTTGTTGAGTGATTTTTGCAGATGGGTCGAAATCTGCTAATTTGGGCCACATACATAACCGCATTAGTGGCTTCAGTGTCCAATTTAGTTATTCCCCTTGTGCTGTTATGAGGAAATCAGGGGGAAATCAATTGTGCTCAGCCCTTGGTAGAATTGAGAAATGGATTAGGTCACCGCTTTGCATAGTATTGGGCAATGGGGTAAGGCCACCTGCTTCTAAGATGAGCTGGTGGTCACTTTGGTAGGGGGATGGCATTGAGTTTAGGAGTGAATCGCTTAGGAGATTGGGTTTGAAAAAGTCAGAATTGTAATTTTCAGCCCAAACACAATCATGTGGGCTGAGAGGTTCAACAGATTGCTCATTGGTGATAAAGTTAGCTGATTCATCAATCTCAGTCAATAATTCCCATGGATTTTGGATCACAGGATTAGTGACTGGAGAATTTGGGTGAGCATAAGTCAAATGGGCTGCTTAATTTAAAATGGTGGTCAAGGCCTTTTTCTAATTGGTTTGGGTGAAATTGGGTGGGATAGTGTGGGTGGGTTTGGTGGAGGCTGATTTTTTCACTCTGTCCAATTAAACAAAAATGTTGAGTGGGAGGGGCAACAAAACGCCCCATTCAAAATCTGTCAAATCTGGCTCAAAGGCCACCCCATAGGAAGTGGCTTGGGTGCAGGCTTTTTTTGAATGGACAAGCCCAAAGCAGAAAGGACAAAATTTGGTGACCATTATCCACATGAGCCCAGAAAGAAATGCTCAGGTGCCACAGCAATATGAGCATCTGAGGATCTGTTGGGCTATAACAGGGTGGTGTGGAATTATGGTGGCAGTCACCCGAGGTGCAGCAATGCGCTCTGCTCCAGAAGAAATGGTGAAAACAAGGTTGGGTTGTGTTCCATAAGCCAGAAGCCCCGCCATCAACTGGTCATATAACAGCTGGGGTGGTAGGTGAGATGTGAGGAATGCAAGAGACACCACTAATGTGGTGTCTAAGGGAAGACGAGATTGGGTGATAGGGATAGAAGTACTTTTGTAAATTAGGGAGTAGAAGCCACTGCTGCAGCATCCTCCTCCGTTTGGAAGCCAATATTGAAATAGCCCTTTATGGGCGGAAATTGATAGCCAGCCAGTACAAACGCAGCCATAACTGCTTCGATCATTGCCTTGTCATTGTATGAGAAAAAATGCCCATAGTTGACTCTTAAGCAATTTTGGATGTTGGAATGTGGGAGGGCGATAGGATGGGGGCGAAAAGGATGGATGCACGCCAGGTGGAGCGCTAGGTCCTGTGGGAGAAAAAACGGCCTGTAGAAGATGTAGGCTATTAAACCCTGTTTGAACGCGTTTGCCTGCAGTGTGGAAAATACTAGGCGGTAGAGCACTTCTAAGCCACATCAGAGTAGCAGGCGGCGGATCTGCAGTCACTTTTGGTTAATGGGCATGGCAAGACGTCAGTGGAAAATAAACGCTTTTCTTAGCAAAATGTGACTGAAGTGAAATCGAGCATAAAATAATTTATAGATTAGATTTAATAGTAGTAGAAATTGCCGTTAACCTTACCAGCCCAGTGAGACATCAAGAACATTAATCTGCACCGGCTTTGTTATTAATAATTACTGTTTGTTACCAGTTGCTTGAAGAACGGGATTTCTAAGCCTGTTCAATCTATAATATTGCAAATATGGGAAAACTCAGCTAATTCAAAAATCAAATTTAGAACTTACTTAAGCTGTAGTACAATTGCAGATGGTAATGTGAGCTTATTGGTTCGTTAAGTCTTAGTACTGCACCCAAGAGATGATGATTCCCTTCTAGTGTCTAATAGTGATTTTATGGGACCAACCTTCTTTGTTGGTTGACTTAACATAATAAAAACCAATATAGTTTTACATTTTTTGTGAAATGGCCCCTTGAATGGACCTGTGCATAGACCTCCTCAAGAAGGTCTCTAACAACATAGATCATTTTATTTTATAGAAAAGGCAATGAAATCTGGTGCAAACCTGGGCCGTCCTGGTCCCTTCCAATAAAGGCAATTAAGCACTCCAACTCTTTTCTATATTTGGCTATGCACTCCTCCTTTGGGTTCGACCCAAGTTTTGTTGTTTCTTTGTTATATAGATCTTTATACTGTTTTGTATGCTCTTTCCAGTTTTCCTCTCTGTTCTGTTCCTTCTGAGGTGCCCTTTTCCTAGTTTTTTTAGCGACTAGTTCCATTGCGGTGTGTCTGTGCATTCCGCACCATCTCACAGGGAATGAAAGAGTTACAGATACGTTTTTGGCAAATCTTGCTTAAGCGCTGATCTACTTTAGACTTATGATTACTTTAACGTACTGGCCCATAAAATGAATTTTAGAGAGCGAAAAAATATCATCATCATCTCTTGCCCTGTCTTAGAATAAGGGATCAATTGCTCTATTATTAGAACCATGGGTTTAGTAGGACAAGAAAAGCTCTTATACATTTAAAAGTGCTATTTGAGATCATAGAGATAACTTTGACCAACATGTATATGCTCAAAGACCCTTTTAAAGGACATATTATCAACTGATTACATGATAAGTTCTAAAAGTGATTTTATCAAAAAGCAGAAACACCTGCCTCATCTAAATCAATTTTACTACCACCAGATGCTGAGAATTTTGTGATCCCTATATTTGTTCAGGTGGTCAAATGTTGAGAATTGAGTTAGACCAACCATAAGATATCACCACCAGCCCTCTTACACCCCATTACCCTATAGACCTCGCCTTTACCCTTGTCCCACTATCTATTCTCTTCATTAGACCAATCCCAATTGATCCGCGGCCATATGTCACTAGCATTTTCTAATCTGATTCTAAACTTTTATTTATAAAATTCATTCATACGATCCTAATTTTGGCATATCAAACTTATCTGCTCACCAAGTTCCTTGAACCAATTCATTCCAATAAATCTTTTTTTATCAAAGATATACTTTCACATTTGTTTCAAGCATCACAAGTTAACTAACAACGTTAAGTTGCTACTGAGGTTGAACATACTGGCCTAAGACATGCCCAACCTTGGATGGACACCTTCAAGTTTCGTAGAGCATGATCCACTGGCTATAAGTAGACCATAATGATGAAGCTCTAGAGATTTAGGAGCTGGGAAGTAAGCTGATTGTCTATGAGTCAAGTAATAATTGTCTTGGCCCAGCATGAAAAAGGATATACATGGTGACGCACACTTTAAAGAATACCATTGACTACGGGTCTCTAAGCTGGAAGCAACTACTGAGTCTACAGTGATATGAGAATTTATTTTTAAAAAGGATTTTTCTTTGTTGATCTTTAAGTTTATTTGGTGGTATTCTGTCTTCACACAACTTTTTTACCTAGATTGCAAACATTCCTGTGACTATCTTGCCCAGAACAGTTCTGATTGCTCAGCCTATATTTCAATTCTCATAAGATCATCAGCATCCTCAGCGCATGGAGTTGTGGACACATGTGGTCCAGAAACCCTTTAGGGACCCAGGCCTTTTATCTCTATTAGAGCCACTTGGCACTATATGGCATATATGACTCAGAAACTGTCAAAATCATTATTCTGGCGCTCCATTTAGGTCTTTGAGTCCTATTACTATACATATTTACTAAAATTGTTGTTGTAATACTTCAAAAAATGTCTACAACTGGATCAAGAGGCGCACCAAGAATAATTTTTGAGAGTCTATATTTTCATAGCATAAATTTTGAATATTTTATGTTGTATTTATTTGCATTCCTCTGTCACATCATCAAGAAGATGATAAGGCAGTGATTTGTCTTTGTAACCCGAAATACCAGAGTACCATAGAACTACTCAAAAAACAATGAAAAGGCGTTGATTATCTTAGACTACATCATGGGTAACTTTAACAGATATAAAATTGGTTTTGTAAATTATGACAAGGTTAAAGTATATATTTTGCATTAAATCCTAACCGATGTAATGCCTCATGATGATGCAGCTATCCTAACTGGAGTAGCTGATGGAGAGCTGGATGTTAGAAAAAGGGAAAGTAGGGTTCTACCTCATAGGCTACTCTTTGGTAGTTAGGATGGCTACTCTGTAAATCTTCTCATGTTTGAGGGTACTTCCATGGCTTAAGAGTGACTGTACTAGCCTTCGGTTAATTATATTCAATAAAACAGATTCTAAATGGTACCAGTCAAATCATCAGACTAAGGATACTAGTAGTTAAATTCTGCTACAGACAAGATAACCTCAAAGGTGGTCCAGAACTCTAAACTCTCAAGTTGTAAGGGTGGTAGTCATAATGGGAAGTGTTAATCTATCTGTGATATGTGCCACCTCTTAGAGGAAATAAAAATTTCTAAAGTTAACTTCCATTATGTGTTATCAACGTTAAAACTAGTTGGGTCCCCATTTTATTGATCACAGGGTCTTGGATTCAATCCTTTAATGGAGCCAAAGATTTAAACTCTCAAACTTTTATTTCTTGTTGCAAACACTTTTGCAACCCATTCAATTCAAGACTAAATCTAGTTTGATAATCTCATAGAGGGATTAGTCTGCGCCCATGTCTGGGAGCAGTTGGGCAAGCAAGGCAAGAGGAGCAGGCGGAAGGCCTGCGGCCTCTAACGTTCAAAAACGCCCCAGAGAATCTGGTGGAATAGAAAAAAATCTAAAAAAACTGGCGGTCACAATTTCCCCAGAGATACTCGCGTGGCAAGCACGATGCAACCAGTACATCAACACGGCACATTCCCAGCCACTTTCATTGGTGGAATTCGGAGTCTGTGTGTATCTGGACATCCAAAAATGGCCCTATGGGAAAAATTTGTGAAGATGTACACAAAATTTTCCCGACCGCGGTGTACATTGCACCTCACTCCATGTTGCGCGGTTGGCTGGACCTAGGTTTTGAAAGCAAAATAGCAGCAGACGAGGCTGCAGCAGTGTGCATAGTGGTCGACCTCCCCGAAGGGCAATGGGTCGTCAAAACTAAATGCACCAGATGGACAAAATCAAACCAAATTTTCTCACGTTTGACTTTTTGCCTACTACGGTAAAATGTGACATTTTGAGCAACACCTGAAAGATGGTCTCGCCATATATGGCAGAATACAATCTTTTGAAATGCAACGTTTCACGCTGATGCCACACCTGTGCACTGGCAAAGCCATCGCAGTTCTGACCCCAACTGAGGAGTTCGTGAAGGACCTAACCCAGATCCTGCACTCCACCTTTATTGACATCGCAGGGCACACCACCCACCCATTCCAGGTAACCGTGGACAGCGCGCCCCCATTTGCACCCACTGTGATGCGTTCAGCCATAAGGCACACGCGTGCCCCATCAAAGAAGGCGTTACATTCCAAGAGCACCCCTCGGTGGCCATGGCCAGCGGAGAGGCGCACTACGAACCAACCGCAAGCACCAAGGAGGCTTTCCCGTGGGGAGCACAAGGCTGCTACCTATTGGTAAAGCCCATCTCCCCGCAGGAGTGGAAGAAGGCCAAGCAGGCCCATAGGACCACAGCCAAGGAAGCGGCCAAGGTCACCACCACCATCCCACACTCACAACGCCAGGAGGACATGGGGACCTTCGTGGCGGAAGCAACTTGGGAATCTATCACCCAATCAGATTGGGAGGCCCATGCCAAACTGGCCACTCAATCCAAGGATCTGATGGGAAATTCAATCTCACCCAATCGCTGCACCCATGCCCCAATTTGAAACCGACTTGGGACCTATCCCAACTGAAAAATTTTTTTGCCCCACTCGACGGTGCACCAAAATTATCTGCACCGCAAAAAATTTGTTTGACGTCGGGAAAACAAAAAGTGAAGGCCAAAGCCAACGTGACTCTTTCCACAAAAATTAACAAAAACCCAATAGCGTTGCTGCTAATACCCGCACTGCTGTGAAAGCCTGTGGGGACCTGGAAGAGGCTGGTGGGCCAGCGGGCCCACCCCCTCACACCTAAGGTGCGATGGGGGAAACCTTCACTCTAGGGATGCTGAATATTGCCGACTCAAGGCCTCCCCATCCCGGGCTAGGAAACTGAGTTTTTTACAAAACAATTTACCCATGGATATCCTGGCCATCCAGGAAACCCACTGTCCACGAGGTTCCGAGGAAGCTTGGAAAACAATGCTCCTACTATCCCTATCCTTTTGGTCAAAGCACTGTGGGGTGCTAATTCGGAAAAACAATTTTTTCAAATTTACATCTTCAGAAACATTCCTAAATGACCGAGTGCTCGTTGTCACCTTCTCATGGGCCGATGTTGCACACACATTGTCAACATTTACGCCCCAAACGGTGCACAAGAGCATCAGGAATTTTTCTCGTTGGTCAAATCCCTCCCATTACCCCCCAATTCTTTCCTAATTGGCGATATGAACTATTGGCTAACCTCACCAACGGACCGGTGGCTGCCCTCACCCCATGCCCCACAGGGTCATGTAGAACTATGCGTTCTAAAAGCCACCCTTGGGTTAATGGATGCGCTGCCATGACATGCCCCACTGCTCGAAAACATGATGCGTCCCCACGTCCACAATGGCCAATTAAGGTCCATGACCCGCATCGACCTTATTCTAGCACCGGCGAAATTCCAACCCCATATTTCCCACTTCAAAACAATGAAAATGGAATTCTCTGACCACCGACTGGTCTCGATAACATACCACTTACCTGTCACAGTTGCAAAGGCCCCACATTGGTACAAAAATCGCTCCCCAGAGCTCGCGTCGCCCGGATTTTCCATGTGGGTGGAAGAGGCAACCTTGGCAAAGTCGTTTGTTACACCGTTTTGCGCGGACCCCATTTCCACATGGGCAACTTTCAAAGAAGACACCATCCACCACTATCGCCATCTCTCATCCAGACGCTCACGAGCCACATTGGCGGTTATATTGCGTGCGCTGGCAGAATTGGCCCACTTGGAGTCCAACATTCCAGCCTCAGGATATAGCCCTGCATGGGGCCAGAAGTGGGTGGAGGCAGCAGCCCACCTCAACGCACTTGAAAGGCAACACAAACATTGGGTTTGTGTCCAATACAGGGCCACACGCATCACTAAAGGCGACAAGTGCACCGCATACTTCTTCAAAAAAATTTTGCACCATGCCAGAGCGTGGCCTGCACACAGGTGCAAAGATCGGATAATTCTATTGTGGATACACTGGCCCAAGTGGCAATTAAAACGCAAAGATATTACTCTGAGTTATACCAAGCTGAACCAATTCAGCCGGCCAAAATGGTGGAATTTCTTGACAGAGCTCATATCTGCACCATTTTCTGATACCCGGAAATAATGAATTTAATTACTCCGAATGAATTATGGACTACCATTCGCGGTGCACCAAACCGAAAATGCCCAGGCCCAGATGGCATTCCATATGAGTTCTACAAAAATATTTTAAATATATATCCCCATTGCTGCTAGCCTCACTCAACCAAAGCCTGTTGGAAACGCGCCTCCTACCAGGAGGACATGAGGCCTTTACACTCACAATATTCAAGAAAGGGGATAGGCTAGACTTAGCCAACTGGTGCCCCATTTCTCTAACAAACACAGATACCAAAATTTTAACAAAAATCATGGCTAACCGTTTAGGGACTGTAGCATCTGCCACCATCTCTCCTGAACAATTTGGTTTCATCCCCAGAAGGTCAATTTGGGATAACGTGCACTCTGTGGCTAATGTGTGTCAGTCCACAGCCTCTGGGGCACTTGTATTCTTGGACCAACAAAAGGCTTATGATAGAGTAAACTGGGGATACCTTAGGCCTGCCTCCAACAATTCCGCCTACCCCCCCGCTTCATTAACTGGGTGATGCTGCTCATGGAATCTGCAACAATGGCAGTGCGCGGCCCAGGTTTCCTAACAGAAGTAGTCCATCCTCAAAGGGGCCTGCGATAAGGGGACCCCCTGGGCCCACTCTTATACAACTTCAGCCTTGACCCACTACTGCGAAATGTGAATGCCCAACTCACTGGGGTCCATGTGCCAGGCCAAACCCCAGTCAAGATGATGGCATTTGCAGATGATTGCGTGGTGGGGGTGTTCTAATAACAAAGATGCACGCGCGCTTGAAGCCCTCATCCAGGAATATTCCCGGGTAAGCAACGCGGCACTGAACGCCTCCAAAACCGAAATCATCCTCCTTGGTCGGTTTCAGAATTGATGGGCCCCAGCAAGTAGTTCCCAACCCGGCCCATCTGCTCGCCCACGTCCACGCCTTACTAACTCAAAATACACCGCTCCACTGGTGCTCCCCTTTGTGCCATGACCTACCATAGGACCGGTACGCCATCTGGGCGTGTGGTTGGAGGCAGGTGGATACGCGTCAGCAGTAATGGAGTGCCAAATACTGGACAACGTGAAGAAGCGGATCGCCTCTCTCAGAGCCCACCCTACTACCCTCACTGGCAGGGTTGTTCTTGCCAACTCTATGCTCCTATCCAAAGTCTGGTTTGGAGCCCACGCCATCCCCTTCTCCCCAAGTTTCTTCAAATCCCTGTATGCTTTGCTACAAGGTTGGCTTTGGTCAGGCCGCCCTCCACCAGTACGGCTAGAGGTCATGTTTGGCCCTCATCATCAAGGTGGCATGGGCCTACTTGACTTCAAAGCCCATGCCGCCAAGATCCTGAGCACCTGGATTGCGGCCGTCACTGCTCCTACACTCCCAACCCAACACTGGTCCCGCGCGGCCCGCTCCAACTTCTCCTGAGCCTTGGGCCTCAACAATCCATCAAACCCCCACTCCCTGATGAAATACCTCGCATCACACACATCAGCCACAGGTCCTCACGGGACCAAAACCCACTACAAACGAATCCTCTCCATGCGAAGCGCAGAGTGGAGAATTCATATTAATGGACATACAACCCGAAGAGGCCGCCCTCTCCTCAGTTCACACAAGAGGTACAGGGGCTACCCATCCATGATGGCGTGATCCCCATTCGACCCCAAGTCCTATCTAGGGTGGACTACCTGGACATGATGGACATCCCTTATTCCACTGATACCCAAAAGACTATCTGGAAATACGCACACCATCCTCTGTTGCAGCCTCAAGTCCGCTCCCATGTGTGGCACTGCCTGAGGCGGGTGTAACGTATAGCTGAGCGCTCTAATGCTTTACACTCATCCTGTGTCGTGTGTGGCCAGTATGGAACGCTGTTTCACCGCCTGGAGAAGTGCCCCACCTCTAAAGTAATATGGCGCGAAGTCCAACGTCTGCTAGGCCAGGATCAAACACATCCCTTCAGTCTGTCAAGAGATATGTTTGCTTCATCAATGGCCTCCCCCTCCCACCCTCCCTTCGTGCTCTGGTGGTTGCAATCGCCATGTGGACTATCCACACGATTGTCTTGATGCCATCGCTGGATCCATCCCCACCCTCCCTGAAGCTGTCCACAGATTCCGGTCTCATTTGGTGGATCACTTTCAAGCGTGAATGTTTGGATATCTCCCACCACGTCGCTGACAGCAGGTCTCCTCCTGGTTCCCAGTCTGGTTCATCAAATCAGACCCCTTCCTCCCACACGTGCTCAATAGTGGCTACGCCCCCTACACACGTTCCCTCCCCTTCCCATAAGTGGCGTTCCCGCTGGCAACAAGAGATAGCATCGCTTCTCTGGGGTGCCTCCCCTGGTACTAAGTTTTGTCTCGTCTGAGTCATATTTGGAAGTGTCCGTCCCATGGTCAGCCTTCCCCGCAATAAATTTAAAATTTAAGATTT
Organism: Massospora cicadina; assembly: GCA_022478985.1. Taxonomy (NCBI): domain Eukaryota; kingdom Fungi; phylum Entomophthoromycota; class Entomophthoromycetes; order Entomophthorales; family Entomophthoraceae; genus Massospora; species Massospora cicadina. Next base: position 23,955 of record JAKSZP010015898.1, on the reverse strand, counting down.
AAACTCTCATATGGATGAAAGTGTTCTGTTCAGAGATTCTAGCTTCAATTAGGATGGCTCTTTGTGGAGGAATATAACCTTAAAGGCAACAAATAAGAACCTTTGCGTTCAGTAAGGTCCATATACCCAGCTATCTAGGCTAAAACGGCATTCGGTATTGTAATGAGAATATATAGGATAAATACATAAGAATTCTGTAAAAATCAGATATCATTTTATCAAGTAAAATTTCTTCAATACTTAAAAGGCAAGTTTGGCTATGAAGCGTAAAGCGCCTTGGTCCTCCTTGATAATGATCTCACCTTTTCATCCAATATGAGGGTAAGAAGAGGTGGTTAATTCCATTCTAATCCATATTGTTCAAACCATCAACCTGAGACTTTTTTATTGAGGCTTTGGGCTTTAGATAAAGTTTCTCCCAGGGTGTCAATCAGCGGACTAGTTCAGATCAACCTTTTTGAAGTTCCAGAATACTTTATTTTGCTTTTGCCATTCATTGGTACCAGTCATCAATGGAAGAACAATTGTTTTATTAAAGCTTGATTTGGGAGGAGGATATCAAACTATTAACCACTTTGATAGATACCAGATCTTTTCTGTTCATTTTTTACAAATCCTGATAATCAGCATCAATGAAGCATTAGGAGAACATTAAATTGACGAGGGCCTTACTAAAACTGATAAGGTGTAACATGCTGCCACTACAAAAAATGTCATCCTGAAAGACAATATTTTAAGCTTATGCATTCTTGAACATGTCAAATGTTAATTGGGACACTTTTCCAACTCACCAACCACTGTGGAGCATAAGTCACCTAGGTCAATGCTCCATCACTATTGATGTTGTTTTGATCCTCCTTTTAAGTTTGCTTTGCTCCCCTTTTTACTACGCCTAAATCCAAAGGGCTTACATAACCGGTCCATCAGTTATCACTCCCCCTCTGTGGCTCGCAACATTGAGGTCATCATTTGTATGGCAATTTCTTGGAAATTTAATAAATCTTCACCATGAGCATAGAGCATGTGCCCCCATTAAATTTGAGGCAACGCCCTCAGCAACATTTACAGTAATTGCACAACATACAAAAAGTTCATCTCCACTACCACCCATTACCAAAATACATGAAAATATGTCTTCCCACAGAACTGAAGTGGCATTACTGCAAAACTTATAGTGAGTTCCAGTGTGGGACCTAAACCAAACCATCCTTTGTTAAATATTTTGGAGACTTCACGCCCAGTCACGGATATGGATGTAAGTGATACATTATTTGTGGAGGCCATTCAAAATAAATTTCAAGAAACCTCATCCAAAAATGACAAGTAACTTAATGAGATAGAAAACGGAATTCAAGGCGGTTATTGCACATTTCTAATATCTGTATTAACCTAAGTAGTAAATATTCTTAGATAGTACAGAAAGAAGTCATCAATGTTTTATTGTTTTTGCACGCTATTGCAGAAAAAAAAAATATGACTCAGAGGGGGATCCACAACATTTATAAAGAGATCAGTGTTTGATTCAGAATCTTGAGACAATGATGAGAAACCCATGATAGAAAACACGTCTAATACAACAGACATTTCCATAAGCTACATTAAAGAAAATATCAAATTAAATCATAAAAAAATGTGACCCTAACCTGGATATATTTTAATTTAATTTAACCTATATTGAATAAATAGAGAATGAAATTACAAATATATTATCCTGATGAAGGTGGTCAATTATGGTCAAAAATCATAAATATTATAACAATTACCATTAACCTTACTTTTCAAATATGCCATCAATTAGGATAAAATATATTAGCACTTAATCATATTAGTATCTTTATGGGTTAATACTGTTAACTTGATTATACTACATAAAGGTTGGCCAAATTTTTAGCTAGTATATTGCGCCACTACATACTTCTTATTTATATTACTTGAGTAACATCAATAGTCATGAGAGGTAATTTCGATATTTCCCTGGCCATTTCTAGTGACTTTTTTGAGGAGCTCAACATTATATAGATTAGTACTGTTTATGACAATGAATGCCTTTGTACAAAGGTTCCTCTTCCTATGGACATCCACTATCCTCCCTGAAACTAGAACATTCAACAGCTAATTGCGAAATAATCTCCTAAGAGCCACCAAATTGGCAACCACATTCCATGCCCCAAAGCGCAACCATTGATATAAACAAGGGTAGGATTGTTCACTCCCATGATTAAAATAAAGCAAAACATGTTGGTATGATATGGCGTCCTGCATCCTGCAGAAGATGCGGTATTATATCTAGTACCTTCACTCACACTGTTTATCATGCAAGGCTAATTTGTGTTGTTTGATAAGGATACAATGGAATCAGACTCATTAATAGTGGTCCTCATGGAGGAGGTCATTGAGCACCCACAGAAACTAATTCTGTAATGTAGCAGTGCAGCATTCTATGAAGACTCAATGAGTCCTCAGCCAGAAATACAAAGCCACTCCATCCCTCAAAGCTCTTTCTAAATATTAAATGGTAAACTAGATAACTAAAACAAAACCGTCCTAAAAATGCAGGCCCAAGTACTGGTAACCCATAGGACATGGAGGGGAACACTATGAGTCTTTAAACTCTACAAAGTTAATGAGGTGTGGGACAACAAGTGTATGCCTTTCTAAACCATAGCTTCAGCTATATTAGATTGTTATTGCTTCTGTACAGGAGTCCCATGTAATTCCCTTAGTTTGGAAGCATGAAACAAGTGGTTTAGAGCCATAAATTTTCTGGACTGGCCATGCACCCTCATCATCCTAAATTCGCAGGTTGTAAGATGGAATTTTTTGAACACTTTGACTGCCATCATATTTTATCATTTACACTCTAGTTTTCTCCTCCTTTATCACCAGTATTTACTTAACAACGTTACCAAAAAGGCTTTTTATGAAGCTTGATGATCTTAACCTGTTTTACATGGCCTTCATGGCCAAATTAGATTATCTAAACCCACACCTGTGTATCTAGCCCCTTATGGCAGAGGACCAAATTCACCTGATGTTATAGGACTTTCTTCATTGCATTGGCTTCATAGAAGTACTTCATTCTCCGATTTTAACTTTAGTATGAACAAAATCTAGCATCAATATTTCCAATTATCTAAAATTAATTCACTGATTGGTCAGTTTCTAATTGTTTACTTCTCCTATCTCAGAATATATAATAATAATTTGAGCAAACAATGGTCAATAGTTAAAAAACTGAAAACTGGATTAAATAATTAAGTTAGGTTTGACCAAAGATGCTCTGGAACTTCCAGATAACCCATTAAAAAAAGAATGAGATGTCCACGACCATTTAGAACGCACTAAAACCCTGACTACTCCCAACTGGTGAAACATCAAGTTCATTGGGCGGCAGATAAAGCAGAATACATGTCACCTACCGCTGAGACAAGGCTCGGATGACCTATGTCCAACCCAAAGGCATATGGACAAAAGACGGAATCAGACATTTTGAATTTAACTGTAAAAAAGATCACGTCACTATCTAGATAATATCATTGTAGGCAGCATAAGACGCTCTCTTGGGGGAAATTTATGTACTAAGAGAAACAGTTTTTATTTTCTCTCCTTACCACTTATATGCACAGTTAGAACATCCCACCCGCTTCTTTAACTAAGCACCTATTTTAATGGTAAGCGCACCTCCTCCATAAAGAAATAATGAACCTACACAATGGATTATATGACAATCTTGATAAAAACCATCAGATCTTATAACTTATTTTAAGTCAACTTGTATAGACTTTTAATCATCTAAGGATTTCTCTGACGCACAACTGTCACGCCTACCAACCCACAGGCTGATGATGTTCTACTGGTGCCATTTAGCACCCAAGAAGCCATGGAGATTATGGTACAATCCACACTATTAGGACTCCCAGTGCAAAGTCATATTTTTTTGCAACTTTTAAACTCAGTGGCAATAGTAGCCACCCTCTGAGACCTCCTTATGGCACTCATGGTCTATGAGGAGGTACTTCCCAAATCTAGATGCTCTAGCACGCCCCTAATCCATAAGAAGTCGGCCTATAGGGATGTGGCCAACTAGCACCTAAATGTTCTTAAAAAACTTAAATAGGCTCTACACGAAGCCCCTGGCTAAATATATCACCATATGATTTTAATATATCATATAATCTCTCAAAAGGCTTCATTATTAAGAGTTTTTGAGTGATAATAATAAGACCTACAAGTGATCTTAATATTTAACAAATATATATTTAATGTCGTTGTGGCTCTCCTAACTATGAAGAAGGTTTAGTATGGGTGGCTTACCCAAAATAGACGCATTTCTTTCCTGCTTCCATATTTCTTCTGTTGAAATTTGATCTAATTAATAATAAGACAAAAACTGATAAATAATTGATTAATATAATTTTTAAAAGATAAATTGAAGTTATAGCTGGTCTAGCCACTACTTTGACATCACTCTATGGCATAAAATTATATACTAAACAAGTTGAAATTTTTCAAAAAAAACGCTATAACATGTTGTACCAGGGCCATTTTTAAAACAGTTTATATCAGAGTGAATTTATCTCTTGTCACCGCATTGGGTTTAAATTTAAATGATTAGATTACAATCATTTCCTGCGCCCCCTCAGCCATTAGAAAAATTCACTTCTTACTGTTATTCCTGCTCCCTTGCCTCAGCACCAACGTAATTGTTCATAAAAGTAACATTATTATACATTAACCATTTTCTAGCATCTAACTAATAAGCCATATACTATTATGGTTCAGATCCCCAAGCTTATGGATAGTTTTTCCATAACATTTAGGAATAAAAATAAATTTATCCCAAATTTATAAGTACTATTAGGTACTAGATGTTTTGTACCACGTAATATCAAAGAATTAAGGGATATATTTAAAAATCGCACTAAATAAAAAGGGTATGTTCAAATTATAGGTAGTTTAATCTACACATGTAGTAAAACCCCTGGCATTTTCATTGAGCCCCAAATCAATGTAAGTACTTAAAATTAAAATTTTTTTATTTATCTGAAGTAAGATTATTTGATACAAAATAGATTTAGTTGAATTTTATACAGTTCTTACCTCATACATAATACTAACTACCTGGTGAATAAAGCCTGAGCTTTGTATATGAAACTGTAGACTTTGGGTAAACCACTAATGGCGAAGCACTGAATCTTATCTTTTTTAAACAGTTTTTACACCAGAGTTTTGACCCAATAGGATTCACTGCTGAAGTATTAGTCATGAAAAGCTCGTATAATGGGATTCCTTGAGACTATTAAGTCAAACATCACTCTTGAACTTTTCCTGGCCATGTTACTAGAAAAGTGCTAACTATTTGAGTCAAAGATAAAACCTTCACTAACACCTTAACATTTAAATTTGACATCGCCCTTCATTAGAACTGCTCTGAAAATACCATTTAGCTATCCTGACTCTTAAAGGTACGCCAAAGCGTTTAAAGCAAAGGCATTACCCCCTAGAACAATGTATTTTAGGTATTTTACCCCAATTCATTTTTCTGTTAAGAATAAAACCTTTGTGCTTCACCTTCTATCACCTTTGAGTCTCATCACTCTTCAATGGGATACAACGAAGGACAATGAGGATAAAATCCATTAGGTGTTGAACGCCAAGGAAAAAAAATAGAACTTCCAGATTATCACTCATTAAGGTAGAGCTAGATGAATGATGTGTTATTTTTATCCAAATTCTAGTTCATCGCCCACATCTTTCCCTAATGGACATCTTCTATTCAAGGTTCAACATGCTGCTTCTTAGCTTATTATAGAGATCCTTCCACCCATAGCACTGACTACCATTCCTTATAAACTTTACAAAGAGGCCTGTACTCCTGGACATAAGGATTAACGCCACTTTCGTTTATCTCAAGTTCCTATGAAAACTATTGGTGGGACATTGGTTCACTCCTTTTAAATTACCTACTAGAACTACGCTCTTGCCCATGAACCAAGTATGTGCATAGTTCATCATGTCTCTTGTTACAGAAGTTATGGCCCTGGACTTATTTCTTATTAACAAAAATGATCCATGATGGAGTGCTATGCTTACTTTTATTTGAAAATTCTTCGCACTGCACCAGAGCTTGGCCTGCATACAGGTGCAAAAGCCAGACCACTCCATCACAGCTACTCTGGATGATTTGTCAATTGGAGTAAAAAATTGCTACTCTGAATTGTATTGCTCCAATCCATTTTAGCTGGCCAAAGTGGCTAAGTTTCTTGAAAGTGCACATATCTGCACTATTTCCTGTTATCCAGAGTTGATGAATTTAATTTCTCGGGACAAACTCTGGTCTGCCATTCGCAGTGCACCATACAGGAAATGCCCAGGTCCAGACGACACCCCTTATGAGTTCTATAAGAAGTATTTCAAATATTTTTCCTCCTTGCTGCTTACCTCAATGAACCAATGCCTTATGGAAACGCGCCTCTTCCCTGGAGGACAAGAGGGTTCATGATAACGTTTTATAAAAAAAGGGATAAGCTGGACTTGGCCAACTGGCGCCCCATATCACTTACTAACACAGATACTTAATTTTTTACCAAAATCATGGCAAACTGCCTAGGGTGGTTGCCTCTGCTCTCATTTCCCCTGAGCAATGTGGTTTCATTCCCAAGCGGTCTATTTGAAATAACATACACACCATGGCCAACGTCTGCTAATCCATGAATTCTGGAGCACTTGTTTTTTTAGATCAGACAAAGGCATATATAGAGTCAACTGAGATTACCTTAGAGCCTGCCTCCACAAGTTCCACCTCCCCTTTCGTTTCATTAATTGGGTGATGTTGCTCACAGAATATGCCACAATTGCTGTGCGTAACCTGGCTTCCTCATGGATGTAATTCACCCTCAAAGGGGCCTATGCCAAGGGGATCTCTAAGCCCACTCTTATATAACTTCAGCCTTGACCCACTTCTTCAAAATGTGAATGCCAGCCTTACAGGTGTCCATGTGCAAGGCCAAGCACCAGTCAAGATGTTGGCATTTGCTAACGATTGTGTGGTTGGGGTGTCTAACAATCATGATGCACGCGCGCTTGAAGATAGTATCCAGTTTACTCCAGGGTAAGTAATGCTGCGCTTAACGCCTCCAAAACCGAAATTGTTCATCTTGGTCAGTACCAATCCCACTGGTCCCCAGCGCCACGTTTTCTACCTGCTTCAACACCTAGCTCGCGGGATCGCTTGCCTGCCCACCCCGCACCTTTCCGCTTGTGCTCCCCTTTGTGCCAAGCCCCAACGCAAGCCCCGTCCGCCATTTGGGGTTGTGGCTGGAGGCGATAGGGTACGCCTTAAAGGTGATGGAGCATCATATCCTAGACAAAGTTACAAAATGCATAGCTTCCCTCAAAGCCCGCCAGACCTCCCTTACTGGCAGGTAGTGCTAGCTAGCTCTATGCTCCTTTCTAAAGTTTGTCTTGGGGCCCAAGCCATCGCTTTTTCCCATTATTTTTTTAAGTCATTATACGCCCTTCTGCAAGGGTTTCTTTGGTTAGGCCGCCCACCGCCAGTGCACTTGGATGTCATGTTTGGCCCTCGCCATGGTGGTGGCATGGGCCTGATCAATTATGAGGTCCACGCCACCAAAATACTTTGCACCTAAAACGCTGCAGTCATCAACCCAATTCTCTCAGCCCAGCACTGGTCCCTCGTGGCCTTCTCTAACTTCTCCCGCGCCCTGAGCCTCACCAATCCTACCCACACCCATTCTTTGTTGAAGTACCTTGCCTTACACCATTCTTCTGAAGGCCCAAATGGGACATCGCCCCACTTCGAAAGAGTTCTCATTTCCCATGCAGAGCACAGAGTGAGGTTTTGCATCAGTGGCACACCGCCCAGAGAGGGCTCCCTACTCCTGAGTTCACCCAGGAAGTACAAGGACAACCCATTCTGAACATAGCATTACCCACGAGGTCCCCTAACATGGCCATAGTGGACTACCTGGATATGTTGGGCATCCCCTACTCCTTGATACCCAGATAGCCATTTGGAAGTACACCCACCACCCTCTTCTGCAGCCACATATTCTTTTTCATGTGTGGCACTGCTTGAGATGGGTATACCATACTGCCGAGTGCTCTAACGCTTTTCACTCATCTTGTGTCATATGTGGCCAGTACAGAACTTCAGTTCACCGCCAGAAAGTGTTCCCTCCCTCAAAAGTCATATGGCGTGAGGTCCAGAATCTCTTTCACCAGGATCAGGCACAGCCCTTCAGCCTATCTAAGGACATTTTTGCTTTGTCCTTGGTTTCCCCTATTTCACCTTCCCTCTATGCCTTAGTGGTTGCAATCACATGCGGACAGTCCACACGGTTGTCTTGGATGCTATCTCAGGCTCTACTCCCACCCTCCTGGAAGCTGTACGCTAGTTCCAGTCGCAACTTGTAGACCACTTTCAAGCTTATATGTTTGGGTGCTTACCATCCTGTCGCCACCAGTTGGCCTCATCCTGGTTTCCGGTTTGGTTCATCACTTCAGACCCCTTCCTACATAAATGCTCAATAGTGGCGCAAGCCCCTACACACATAACCTTCTTCCATTTCTTGGCGTTCCCGCTGGCAACAGGAGATAGCGTTTGTTTATCTGGGGTGCCCTCCTCTCACTGATGTTCATTTCGTTAGTTTAATTATTGGAAATTTCCGTCCCATGGTTGACCTTCCCCAAATAAAGCTAAAATTAAAATTAAAATAATCCATGATGTAAAAATGTTATCACCAGGTTCAGTTAACTGGACAGACCTCTCATGCACCTTAGACACCTTGAGCTTCTTCCCCTCTCCCTGAGTCTTAAACTCAAAGGCTCTAGGAGGATGTCAAACATACAATCCTATAGTAATTGTTCAATGCGCTATGGTGGGTCCTCCATTGTTACTACAGGACAGAAATTAAACCAACCTCTTCAAAATTATAATGTTCTCTCAGTTATGGGCACATTTCCTCCCACTTTTGATCTTCACATCAAGTCCAGTAGTACCCTTTATGGCCTTTTATATATATTTTTTTTGTAATAACTAAATGAGAAAACCTTTCCAAGACTTTATGCTCAAACAGTTTTTAACTGAATGCTAAAATATTATTTGAGACCTATCCTACACCACGGCTATCTGAAACATTCACAAACTTATTCATACATACCACTTTTTTACTAAAATTTTGGCGGAATTACATATTACCAATTAACACCAGGTCCTCTTTTAAATAACAAAGTAGACATGCACCATGTCATTAGCACTTTCAAGCTAATTTGACCTGAAGAACATTTTGAAAAAGAAAACCCTAACTTTTTTTACACTTTCTCTCTCCTCTTAAATCTCCTGAAGCTTTTAGAAGTTCAGGTATAGTAGAATAAACATTGTTTTAGCCCTTTCTTGGGACATAGTTATCTAGTACTAAAAAGAAAGGGTCATTGATTTAGGAACAAATGTAGATTCAGAAAGGGGACTATGTCTCAATCTCAGACAACATGACTTTAAAAAAGAAGTGAAAAATTCATATGTTGATTTATACTTCTGTTGAACATCAGATGATTTCTAAAGTCTTGTTTGTGGAAGCACCTGTTAAGCACTGTAGATATGTCAGTTATAAAAAGTCACAAAAGGCTTCAAAATTGCACCTCTTAGGGATTAAAAGTTTTTAGCAAAGAGCTAAAGCTAACTTCTTGGATAATTTATGTAGATCAACATATAATATTTTCATAAAAAAGTACAAAGGTCATTAAAGTAACATTAATTGATAAGAGGTATAATCAGTAAATTATCTTTATTAGTAAAAAGTGTTAATAACCAAAGGTCTATTAGGGGCGTGAACCTGGGAGAGCTTATCATGGATAAAAATTGAGCACTTTGTTAAGCTTTAGCAAGACATATTAGTGAAGTTCCCTGAGGTCTGACTAATATTTTTAGATCCCAAAATTAAGTTTCAGACCTTTTCAAATTTAATGGCATGCGAAGCTCAAATTCTTTGATTTCTCTCATCCACACTGTGGCACTCAACAGAGTTCAGTAGATTGTCAAATTGCAGTCTCTTCAGTCATCCATTCAAGGAGAAATCACAAGCAAAAATTAATTTGTTTGGTGCTAGAGGTTCAAAGCTTTGCTAATATCACTCTTTTTTGACTCATGAGTTTCAAAAATAGTCTAATATATTCTTTTAGTGAAGAACTCGATGCTCAAAATTATTATATACACTAAGTTAATGACAAATCCTTCAAAAAATAAATATGAAACATTTGGAGCTCCATAGTTAGATAATCTGGTGGGACTAATTATTAAGTAGGCTGTTTTCAGTCTGCCCACCAGAATAATGAAAATAACATAACCAAGTCTTTCAGCTACTAAATAAGATGATGTTTTATTTAATTGGCTTTAAGTATTTCTCAAGTGTTAGTAGTGGATACTATAGTCATGATCACTTCATTCAGCCAGACACTTCAGTTTTTCAAGGCTCTTAGGGTTATTTTGTGGCTTTCAAGTGTGCAAAACTCTAACAACAAATATATGTGATTAATATCATAGGTTAACTACTACAAAAATATTTAGATAGGGTATCTTTATACCCTATGGTAGCTAAACAAAATTTGGAGCAAGTCGCTTTTTAATTAATGCAAGTCATTGTATATGAAAGATGTATTCCTTTTTTAATAATTGTGACTAAAAACTTTATTATCTTGATGGCATATTAGTAGATAAGTTATAGATGTGTCTAGATTTGAATAATATTAAACAATGGTGTTACCTCTTTTACCTTTTCAAATGTAAAATTTTAATCCATTGAAATATAGTAATACCAGAATTTCTTAGTTAAAATGAAAAGTGCTGAATTAAGACCAAAGTAGTAGCTTTAGCGAAAAAATAAGTTTTTATTGTCTCAGCCCATTATGTTATATTAAAAGCCAGTGTAAAAGAAGATGGGCATGTACTATGGTTAGCAGTGGACTGAAATAGAAACTTAGCTTTAAAAAGGAGCATAAACGCAATCATCTTGTGATATACAATTGTTTTAAGTTTATTTTGATGCTATGCAAAAAGAATGACGTCAAGGCTATCACAAATATATCTTAGACTCATCTCATAAGTTTCATTAAACAAAAATGACTGTTTTGACTTATCCATGAATAGTGTTTTGTGTAAACTCCAATTAATTCATTTTAGTATGGTTATGGATAGTATGGTAACATATATTTTATCTAACCAAGGCAAGCTGACCAGGGGAAGGATAATATAAAACATAAAGTCCAAAACTAAATCAACCAAAACATGAACTAACACTCTAAACACTGGTGGGAAGCGCAAAAGAAATGAGAACAAAATAAACCAGTTGTCACAGCGGCGAGCTGCTTATCCCATAATGGCGGAGAGGAAGGGGGGATCAGGAGGATTGTAATCATCATCCTGAGGATTAGCATTGAAAAAGCGGGTCAATGCTGATAGTAAGAGGGTTGCCATTCGCAGGACAAGGGTCAAGGTGAGTGTCATGGTTGGATGACTTTATAGTAGGAACTGATGCTAAAGATAAGGCTGGGCGACAGGAGGCCCAGAAGGTGAAACTTCAGGCTCTTCCTGACCTGAAAAACAACTTAGATCAACGCTGGGTGCAAGCCAAGCTTTCCCAGGTTGATACTAATGGGGTGCAAAACGCCCAGCCTCTTATCTTGGCTCAGGCACTAAAACGAACAATCAGCATTATAACAAAGACAGTTTGATTCACTTGGTTGGAGAGTAAGGGTCCGAGTCCCACTCAAGCTATGAAATTTTAAGCTCAGTTAAAATATGACTTCAATCAATTACTTGAGTGAAGGCACTTTCGGTGTATTTTACAAAAACGGACGGAAGCATCTGTATATTGGAGCATCAAGGCTTGGGCGCACTTCCGCAGAACCTGAATTTCCCTGGCCCATTTTAAATATGTTTTCGCGACCAACATTCCTTGTTAGTTGACTTTCTTAAATAAATACTACCCGTTATTTTTACGTTTTTCGATGGTTCCTTGGGTGAACTTGGTGATGGACCTCTTCAGGGAGGTCTCCAACCATGTGGGCCTCTATTTATTATCACCATTTACCCAAATCCCAGGTGCTTTCTTGGGCCGTTTAGGTCCCCTCCAGACCAAGAGACCCAAGTCTACTAGCGCAAATCAACCTTGACGATGGACTCCCCTTTGTTGTCTACTCAAGTTGGGAGGTTTCTTACTTACCTGGTCTCCTATGTGTTGCCTTACACCCTCGCCTGGGTTACCTTTTGCTCAAGCACCATTCTAGGTGCCTCATTTTCCATTCTCTTAATGGCTAGTTCCCTAGCAATGTGGTTCACATCCCACATCACTTTCTGGGATCAAGAGAATTACAGACACTCTCTTGACATTAGTCAACCAACCTTTTTATCATATGAGCATATAAACTATCCATGTGGGACTTGCAATATTAGTAAATAGGGTGTGCTGGCCATTTAACACTGCCACAAAGGTGCTCACTACAGTTTTCTTGTTAGGTTTTGTATTAATACGTATTGACGTTATTTTTGCAACTACCAATTGGGAAGTGTCCACCCTTCCTGCTCACTCCTGGTGGTCTCAGACTTTTTGCGATCATTTTGTCAAAACCCTTTTGGGTAGTTTCCCCGCCCCAACCCAGAAGGGGCTAGGTAATTTGGCTGTCATCGGATCAAAACATATAAATATGGGAACCAAAAAGTCGCTCACGCCTCTTAAAATGAGGGAATCTTATCCTTCTAATCCTACAAATCCTTCTAAATTTGGAACTGTACAGGGGTCTAGCCCCGAGAATGAAGTAAAGGTTTCAGAGATTCCGCCACAATGATGTCACCCATGGTCATCCCTATAAATATCGCATCCTTGACTAGTGATATTTCCTTGAATTATAAGATGCTTCCCACTGATTTCCTCCCTGTCTCAGCGGAAATTGGGAACATTGGAGAGTCTGAACCCAAATTTAATAAAAAAAGGCTTTCCTGTTATTGTTTTTTCTCCCCAACACATCTCTGAGGTGCATGCTGAGGCATCGATTCAGGGCTTGGGGGTGATGGCCCTGGATAGTGATGCACACTGAACCTTAAAATAAGTGTGGGTTCGATAGAACCAGAAAACGCATTTTATAATGCTAGCAAGATATCACAAAACGAGCCATTTATATTTTCATATGGTCTGGATGAGGATTCTATTTTGGTATATTAGATCACTCCTGAGAACCCTCGTTTGACCCCTACCATGATTAGGGGTTCTCAGGAAGTGGAGAAAGAACTTAGTTATAAATATAAAAATGTATATGCACTTGCAGAAGGTGTGGTGGGATATGTGGCCTCAGTAGTAAGAGTGGCCCACTATCCCTCCCCTTCTATGATTCCAAAACATACCCTGATGGCTTGTTGAAACCGGAGGAAGAATTTTTGGGTGAAGTGATGGCGTTTTCTGCATTGGATAAATCCCATTCTGGATATTTCTTGTTGACTGCTACTCTTACTTCCTCTTATGGAAAGTCCAGCACAACTGTTTTGGTGGATACTGATGCCTCAAAGAATTTTATTGATCAAAACCTTGCTGACTACCTTAAGTTGAGTTACTCACCAGGTGGTATGGTTAGAGGTGGGGCTTCTCAAGGTATCCCCACACTGAACGTCAGAGAGTTAGTCAATTTTCAGGTAGGTTTTTATCTATTGTCTGACCAGTTTCAAGCTATCAGAAACCTCTTGTTCCCCATTATTTTGGGTGTTGAATGGTGGCGGAAGTTTGACATCTAAACTAATTTGAAAGAAAACACTTTATCCTAGTTTTTGACAAATTGTCACCAGTTAATGTTCCTTGTCAGAGGATAACGCCCAAGGCAATTTACCCCATTGGCCCAATGTTCCCAATCCATATCTTGCCCCTTTGATGAAGCCCACTGTGGGACTTTCATTACCTTCCTGTTTGGAGGAGTTGGCATCTTCTTTTGATGCAGCTTCAGCTATTATGCTAACAGAACATTCCGAGTTTGGTTGAGAATTTAAACTTTCTGTGGATCTGGTGAATATTTCTTCCACCATATATCCATTAACTGTCCGGGAGGAAGAGGTTTTAGATGTATGGGTGAAGGAGCAGTTGGCCAAAGATGCCATCTTTCAGCGTACCTCCCCTGTTTGCTCCCCACTGCACTTTGTGGAGAAGGCTGATGGAACTTTATATCCGTGTGTCAATTATGGAAACTTAAACAATGTGACTGTACCCGACCTCCATCCCATCCCTTTAGATTCTCAGATTGCAAGCTATGTGGAGAACGCGAAGGTCTTCTCCAAAATGGACTGCCTCACTGCGTTCAATCAAATCCGGATAAAGAAGGGCCAGGAATGGTTAACCGCATTCCATACCAGAAAAGGGATTTTCCAGTTCCAGGTTATGCCCTTTGGGCTTAAGAATACCCCTGCCATCTTTCAATGCCGCATTGATGCTGCGTTAGGACTTGTTGGGGGTATGCGCGGTTGCCTACATGGATGACATCTTGGTGTTTTCCCCCGATCATGAGTCACATGAAGTACACCTTTGACAACTAGTGGAGAGATTGAGGGCCGCTTGCCTTACAATCAAGATTAGTAAATGCGAATTTTTCAAGTTCCAGGTTACTTTTCTGGGCAACGTCATTTTTGACCAGGGCCATATGATAACTCCAGACAAGGAGAAGGCTATTTGTGAGTGGCCTACCCCATTTCTGTCAAGGAACTGAGAAGCTTTTTAGGGACGTGTACGTTCCTCAAGAAGTTCACACCCAATCTCTCTGAGGTGGCAGCTCCATTATATAAGGCCAGCGGTGCCAAGGTGCTTCAGTGGTCCCCCATTTCGGAGGATGCTTTCCAAGTGGTGAAGTGCACCTTGTTATCCACATCCATCCTTCGCCATGTTGACCCTGCAAAGGAGTTCATTGTGTCCTCAGATGCTTCCAACTTCGCCATTGTGGCTGCCCTGTTACAGGTGGGTGAAGATGGGTCTGAGCATCCAGTGAGATATTTTTCTAGGAAAATGTCTCTGCATGAGTTAAACTACGCCGTATATGACAAGGAGTTATTAGCAGTGGTGGAGGCGCTGATTTATTGGCGTCACCACTTACATGGCTCCTCCCAACCATTCCAGGTTCACAAAGACCACCGAGCCTTGTTGTACTACTGTGCTCCACATGTTCTAACACCACGTCAGACCCGTTGGCATGAGACCCTTGCCCTATTTACATTTTCCTATGATTTCACCAAGGGCAAGGAGAATAGTTTGGCGGATGCTTTAAGCCGCAACCCTGCTTTGGCTCCCAATCCATAAGAAGTAGAGATTCACAACACCCGGTTGATGATTCCACTGAGTATGATTCTGCCACAACTTCCTAAGTCCACGGTACATACGCCAGCGCTCATGCCTTTGGAAAATGCAGCAGAATATAGCATGTTTAGAAAGGTAGTTCTTTCTCAACCGTTATCAGCCAAATATGCTGTTGTTTTCTTTAAGAGCGCCCTGAATCAGGAGGACTTATCCAGGGGTTATCACATGAAGGATGGCAAAGTGTGGTTTCAGGGGCGCCTATGGGTTCCTGCTGGACCACTTCGCCTGGAAATCATCCAGGACCATCATGACGGAATCACTGTTGGTCATCCTGGAAAAACAAAGACCTTGGAGTTGATACGACGCACTTACAATTGGAAGGGCTTGCCTGTTCAGGTGGGGCGGTACTGTAAAGAGTGCCTGATCTGCAATCAAATGAAACCCAATCGGCAACCTTTAGCAGGGTTTCTGGTACCAGTACAAATGGCTGAAGGGCCCTGGACTTCCCTATTAGTGGATTTCATTGTGGAGTTACCCGTTTCAGATGGGTATGATGCAATCATTGTGGTGGTGGACCGCTTTACAAAGTTCGCCCACATTATTCCTTGCAGAACAACTATAACTGCCGCTGAAATGGCCAGGCTCTTCGTCGCCCATGTATTTGCGCTTCATGGGGTTCCTCAAGAAATTATTAGTGACCGGGGACCCCAGTTCACCTCCATCTTTTGGGAAGAGTTGTGTAAAACTCTTCAGATCCCATCCCTACCGTTCAACTGCTTATCACCCCCAATCAGATGGGCAGACTGAGCGAGTGAACCAGTGCTTGGAACAATTTCTGCGTTGTTACACCACCGCAGACCATTCAGATTGGGTTCCTCACCTTCCTATGGCCCAGTTTAGCTACAACAACACTTTGCATTCATCAATCAGTTGTTCACCTTTTTTTGCTAACCACAGCTTTAACCCTGCTTTTAACATGGAGCCCAGCTGTGGTTCCAAAGTGGAAGCGGTGCTGGACTTTGCTAAGACTCTCAAGAAGGTCCATCAAGGGGTGTCCACAAGTTTGGAGGCGGCTATGCTGGTTTATAAGGAGAATGCTGATGGAAAGCGCTGAGTGGGTCCAGCATACAAGGAAGGGGATCTCTTGATGCTTGATGCTCGCAACATCCCTATCAAGTAGCCATGCAAAAAACTGGGTCCAAAGAGGATTGGTCCTTACCATGTAGTTAGAAAGGTGGGACATGCCTCATACCAGTTGGATTTTACCTCCGCGTTTTAGTTCTTCTCCATCTTTCATGAAAGCAAGTTGACATTGTTTGATGGTCCTCCTCCTGTGACTCCCAAGGCTTATCTGGTGGATAGGGCACCAGAATGGGAAGTGGAGGAAATAGTAGCCTCCCACCGGGTTAAGCGACGCCTTGAGTACCTGGTACCCTGGAAAGGTTTGACGCAGCAGAGAACTTGGGTGCCAGCACGGGATTGTGTACATGCTCAAGACCTGATCATATCATTCCATAATCGTTTCCCTGAGGCTGCAGGATCTCAGCAGAAGCCAGCCGTTGCTGCTATGAAGTTACCACCAGCACATAAAAACTTCTCCTTAGCAAACGCCCCTGGAGGGGGGTGGAGACCAAGATGGAGGAGAGGGTAATGTCATGGTTGGATGACCTTATAGTAGGAACTGATGCTAAAGATAAGGCTGGGCGACAGGAGGCCCAGAAGGTGAAACTTCAGGCTCTTCCTGACCTGAAACACACCTTAGATCAACGCTGGGTGCAAGCCATACATCCCCAGGTTGATACTAATGGGGTGCAAAACGCCCAGCTTCTTATCTCAGCCCAGGCACTGAAATGAACGATTTACATTATGAACAAAGATGGTTTGATTCGGTTAATTGGAGAGTAAGGGTTCAAATCCCGTTCAAGTTATGAAATTTTAAGTTCGGGTAAAATAAGGCTTCAAATCAATTACTTGAGTGAAGGCACTTTTGGTGTATTTTACAAAAACGGATGGAAGCATCTGTTTATTGGAGCGTCAAAGCTTGGGCGCACTTCCTCAGAACCTGAATTTCCCCAGCCTACTTTAAATATGTTTTTTGCGACCAACATTCCTTGTTGATCAACTTTCTTAAATAAAAATACCCGTTATTTTTTACGTTTTACTTATGGTTCCTTGGGCTAACTTGCTAATGGACCTCTTTGGGGAGGTCTCCAACTATGTGGGCCAATGCCTTTTATTTCAATTTACTAAAATCCCAGGTGCTCCCTTGAGCCGCCCAGATCCCCTCCAGATTGAAGCACCTAAGCCCCCTGACGCCAAGTTACACTTTATTATGGACTCCATCTCTGGTGTCCGCTCAAGATGTTATGTTCCTCACTTACCTGTTACTATATGTTGCACTCTACACCCTTGCCTGGGGTACCTTTGCACAGGCACCGTTTGAGGTATCTTATTTCCCTTTCTCCTAACTGCTAGTTCCCTAGCAATGTGGGTTTGCATCCCACATCACCTTGCTGAGAACGAGAGAGTTACAGACACTCTCTTGACAGGGCGAGCTTCTTTAGTTCTCTATAATGCATCAGAGACTGATTATCATTTTCTTATAATATTATGCTGTGCCTCTAAAAAAAGTTACAGTCAGTAATCAGTGCTTAAGCATGTATGCCTACTTCTTGTCATACATTTTTCAGGCTTGATCAGAGGAAAAGTATTGTGGGATAGATAAGCAATTGAATGATCAATCCCTTATTTTCTTAAAGGAGAACTTTCCCACAGCAACAAAAGATTATTCATAAGCCACAACAAAAGGGCCATGATATGTTTGCATTCCCGAGTTAGGGGTGACAAGAAGACCTCCTTGATAAAATAAAAAACTTTTTATTCAGATGTATATTTGGGAAGGGTTTTTACCTAGTCATTTAATGGAGGGGTGCTACTAATTGAGTAAGAAGTGGAAAGAACTTCTTGACAAAGATACTAATTTTAAGAATGCTTTTAAGTTCTACTGGGTAGTCAGGGTGAGCCTTGACTATATAACCTTCGGTTTATGGGAGAAATGCACAGCCATCCTTCAAAACCATAATTTTCAAGAATATAACATCATCGTAATTTTTTGCATTTGTATGGCTCCACAAAAAGACCACCATATGGAAGGCAGACATTACCGCTTCAAATTTATTTTTGTTGCTCAGTGATGGGTAATAAAAAAAGTTATCAGATAATAATGGCGCATGATAAAAAGAGGTTTTCAAGGACACCATTAATGCAATTCTGAAAAGCTGCTGATGCTTTTAAATTTGAAGGGTATCATCATGAAATGGAACTATCTCACTTGGTCCAGATAGCCGAGAGCCACTCCTTTGCTTCTCGTGACCCAACTTTTAATAAATTCATTGACAAAGGCAAGTTTTAAAATCCTTCGAGTGTTTTTAAAGCATGTAAGATGGACATTTCTATATGCAGAAGACAAGGATATGGGACAGTTATGTTGTTCAGGTTCCCATAGTTTACGCATGGGGTAAAGATTCATCTCTCTACATGCAAATTAACTGGAAGACATTGAAAGGTCCTTTTTGTCAATCTAGCTTTTTACTTACCATCCAGTCATGTCCATAACGCCTTATAAACCTCTTTGGTGTAAGGATAATATACAATTAATCTTGACTTATCCACCGTTGATTACTTAAGCATATCATGCTCTAAGTGTGGTGCAATCCTGTAACCAGACTCATATAAAAAAATCTCTAATGGAGAAATTAAAGTTGTGAATTATTTACCAATTCTATGGGTCAAGTTGTCAAAGGCGAGATAGCTCTTAAAGAGCCTCAGGAAGATGGTTTTTAATTTAAAATCCCCACACAACAAGTAAATATTAAGGAGATGAAATTAAGCTCCTGATCAAAGCTCTCGCAATGATGCCGCCACATAATCACATTCTTAAAGTCACATGATACAATAATCCTTCACTGATGTTAAGTGATCGTGGAAGCAGAATTCATGGACAGATAACTGTACTTGGCGCCGTACAGTAGTCTCATTTCATGGGGCACAAGTATGCGCCCATTTTTGATGGAGTCATGTCTGTTTCCAAACCTACGGTTTATGCAACCTTGGTGCCACAAAATTTCTGCTGCCCATGTGTCCAGGATAGCCTTTAGGTTAGCCTTAAAATTCTCAATGCGGAATTTGATAAAAAACAAACTTAAGCATGTTCATTACGTTGGACTGATAATTAAGCTTCTGTAGGAGAAGAGGGATCCCAAATAAGGAGTGTACTTCTGGCAATCAGTTACTTAAGTGCTCATACTTACATCAGACTTCTGCTAGCCCATCTTACTTTTAGTACTAGATGGTCCCAATTCTGCTAGCCCATCTTATAAACCATTAAAGCATGTTTCTTAGATATGATTAAAACCTTTATTTATCCAGAAGATTATGTCAAGTATTCAAAAAAGGTTTGGGGATCATAGTAACAAATGAAAATAAAAGTTGACAAATTTAAAGACCAGTGTGGGGAGCTATAGATTGAGGCTAGTTTATTATGTCATGATCAAAGCTAGATTAAAGATAGTCTTTCCATCCATTATGGATGTTCTTGCACCGTTGTAAAGCCCATAATGAAAAGAGCTCAGTCAATCTAGAGACTTTTTAATGGGGAATGCTAGGGTTTAAGTGAGTAGTTAATCTGGAAAACAACTTATAAAAGTACCCATAAACATCCTGGGCTGCAATTGGACAATTGCGAAATTTACTGGGGCAACCTCATAGGTGGAAGAGGCAGAGTGGTAACAATGGCTCTGACTTTTGCAGCTGTGTCTGCTTCATTAATAAGTATTAAAATATAAAAGGATTTAGGTTGTATGGTTCAAGCCATATTGGGGCTGGATTAGAAGAGTATTTTGAAATTGAAGGTGTGCATATTATGAACTCTGGTTGGCAGACAGTAGTAAAAATAAACCATTATAGTAACTCATTTATAGCGCAAAGTGCCATTGTATTGGTGTATTATATTTTCCACTCAACTATGTTAGTGTTAATTAGCAGATGGTAACGTACTTGCTGAGTATTATTGGTGAAAGCAATGGTAAGATGTGAAGGGCGGAATCCACAGAAAATAGGATGAAGGAAAGATTAGTTTTTACAAAGCAAAGTAAAGAAGAATTAAACTGGCAACGCTACTAAGGAGGGTTGTTGTCTTAGTATCAGGGATGGTAAAGAATTGGAAAGGAGATTATGAATTGGTTTCCGCCAAAACTCATTTAGATCTAAATATTCATGTTGAAGGAGGAATTCGTTTTAAAGAATCTTTATATATGTAGGATCACATTATATATCTATTATAGCATTTGTTACGATTAAATTATTTAGTAAAAAGTTGATAATACCATGTTTGGACGGATTCATTTGGACTTTTAAGTCAATGTAACCAGTTTTGCAAGAACCTGTTACTTCTATGAAAATATTTAACTGATTTTGGGCCATATAGAAGACCTGATAGATAAAATCACAATCTGAACCACTAGCATAATTCGGTCTGACTAAAGGCTCGTTAGAAACTATTTTGTGGTTTAGTTGATTTGGGTAATTTCTGGAGATTGGGCATAGAAAAGTCATGGTTGGAATGAGCCATAAGGTTTTTCCAGAGGTTACTAGACTGGAACACCTCCTTGCACTTCCCTAATCATTTTGTAAAATAGATGATAGAAAGGGAGAATAGAAGGAGGAACCCTGGGGGTAAGTGCAGTAACCTGTCGCTCATTTTACCAAATGAGCAAGGTCAAAGATCTGGAATAACTTCCACTTGAGAACAGGGCCCTTTGTTATGCCTATTAAGAATTGCAATTCAACAGAGGGGCTTTCCATTTGGACTAAGAGTTAAGCAAGGTAGGGTTCTGAGCTAAAGGTAACATCTTTCCACTGTGGGGAGAAGGAGTCAGGACTTGGGGGTATGTCAGTTTTATAAACTTAACTAGCATGTCTTGCACAATCCAGAGAGATATAAAATAGTGCTGATATTGATAGCTGGTCTACTATCTCAGGTTGGGCTCTATTTAGGAAAAAACTACCTATTCAACCAGGGTAAGTAAAATCTTAGCGTAGCCTAGAATGTCATAGTCACAGCTGACCTATTGACACTTTTAAGGGCGCTAAGATTTTAACATAATGTTTAAATTATATTAGTAGTCTACCAAAGCACCCACAACAAGCCTAATGGCTGCAATTATGGTAACCGTGGGTCTTATAGGGAAAGATCCATTATGGGGAGAGGCAGAGAGGATGATGACTCCTAAGTTACGCAGTTGTAGGATTCTGGATGAGATCGTATTACCAAAAAAAGAACACCTTATGAATGATTTGCGCCATATATTATAGGTTCAGCTGAGTATATTGCAGTTGAAGGTGTGTATATGTTGTGCTATAGATTAGCGAACAAAAAATAGAACTAAAATTCTTAGCTCACCTATGGTGCAGAGTGCAATTTAATTGGTGGATCATAACTCCACTATAAATGTTGGTTTATTTTTGTGGATCGTGGTGTGCATTAAAAATAGTATCTTCTAAAGTAATGGTATAATTTGAAGGGAGTAATTATAGAAATAAAAATTGGTAAAGTCAGGTCAGATATTAAGGGTCTAACAAAAATAATAAACCTATAACAGACCCTATGGTGGCTGTTACTTAATAAGGGACAAAAGAGCTAGAGGAGAAATCAGAGTTAGCTCTGGACCTGGTCTCTTGTGCAAATTTGATAGTTTGGATTGTAAATAATGATATATGAATTTGTAGCTTTAGAATAATTATGTAGAAAAAATTGATAAAGAGTAATGTATAATTAAAAATCAATTTGCTCTAATTTTGCTAGAAATTTCTGTAAAGGTATATTGATGTATCAGAATTTTCCTGGCTACAATACAAATTCTTGATCAAATTTGTTTACACTCAGGGCATATTGAGAAAGTCAGGGTATCAAGTTATTATCTGCCATATACAAAATTACCCAATACTACTTATTTTCATACTAGAGGGAGTTTTGGCAGGTTTTGTTCATTTACCTTCATACTTATAATTCTTTCATAGGAGTTATAGGAGCTTTAGAGTCTTACTGGAGTCCACTGGATTAGATCACCTTCCTGTAAACCCCTTCTGAAATTTTGAGCAAGGTAGTAGAGGAAAAGCAGTCATTGAATGAGAAACCTTAAGGTGGAGGGAAGTAACCCGCCGCTCATCAACCACATAATTAAGGTCGTTAAGGTGCCAAAGGGGAGCTACATAAGGCCTTAGGTACTTCATAATAACGAAGGGAAATTACATAAAATCTATATGAGGGGCTGGAAAACATGACTTACAGTAATCTATAACTTTTTTTACTATTTGTTCACTGTCAAAGTCTTTATAAATGAATAGGGCTTTTTTGGGGCCTTTTCTGATGGTACTGAACACTTAAAACATTTTATATATGGCCTCATAGTATTAATAGAGTTCTAAAAAAATAAATAAACCTGAGATACATGATGAACTTAGTTGGAAAGCCGCTTATAACCACGTGCCAAAGGGAATGTATAAGCTGATTCAAATTATATGTTACCATACTATCTTTTCTTTCACTTGACATCACTTTTGAACAATTTTGAAAAGCAAGTCAACTTTCCACCACCGCCTCACCACGCATCTATTTCCCAATTCATGTCCTTGGATCCACCACCTGCTGCCCCAGTGTGGGGCAGCAGTGCTCCACCCATTAGTGTTTACCACCCAGCAGGAAAATGCATGTAGATTGGCTCATCCAGTACGCCAAATAAATCCAGATGCTATGTCCCTCCAAGGGACTTAGCACTCCACCTTACATGAGCCCACCTAAACCACCCTCACCCCCTAGCCCTACCCCAATCCAACATTTGCTTTTTTCTGCATCGAGTATGGACGTCTCTTCCTGTATTCTTAAAAAGTGATAATTGAGCTGGCAAAGGCCACCTTTGCACCAGCAGGGTTTATTGACTTCCGCCCTTAAAAGGGCTATTTTGATATTGGATTCCCCATTGAAGAGTACACAGCCGCTGCAGCAGCTACACCCCAAACATACAAAAACACACCCATTACAACCACCTGAACACATCTTCAAGATGATACCACACTCGTGGTGACCTTTATGAATCTCCCCTCACACCTTCCCCCTCAAACACTTTATGAGGAGTTGATGTCAGGGCTGGCCACTTTTGTTAAAGACCTCATCCTCAAATTCATTGTCCCAAGTGATGCTGAGCGCCTTACAGCACCACAGGCAATGGCCACCATTACCCCCCACCAGTTAAACATGACCTAGCACATCCCACCACATGCCTACATCCCATCCGCACCTGACTATTTTTTTGGGCTCATATCAATAACAGCTGCACAGTTTTCATTCTCTGCCAGGAATTGGACCATACCAAAAAGGCATGTCAATACAATTAAAACACTGAGATATGGCCAACCCCACCCAGGAGGCCATACCAACAGCGATTAAGTGGGAATTTTGGCTGCCTTACCCCCCAGGTTTTGCGCTCAATGAATCAGCAGCAAAATCTAGCAATCCAAACCCAAGCCGACCAAATTTTACCCATGCCAACCAATCTGATTT